>JAKJXP020000145.1:14230-92091 GCA_022225965.2 Diatrype stigma | reverse complement strand
GGGGGGGTGGGGAGAAATGAAGGGGTTACCAAAAAGGGGGGTTGCCGTTGCCAGTAAGGGGGTTACCAGGTATAGGTTGGAACTTAAGCAGGGAATGTGCTTCGGATACGCCAGATGAACGCCAAAAATCCGCTTTACGACCATTATATATGCCCTCACTTTAACCCGATTTGGGTACTGCAATCAATGCAACGCTACTGCAATTTGGTTGCAGTTACGCAACTTCAATCCACCAAATCCAGGGTGCTGGTTGCAGTTACTGCAATCCATCTACCAGAGGGCTTGGTTGCAGTGGATTGCGTTGCTTGACACCCTGCTTACACCAGGCTCTGTGAGAATGTGTAAGGGTATATGGGTGTAGCCTTGTGAGGGCGACTGGGGCCACACTGAGTGTCCCGATGTGACCCTGTCTACGGACAGGACCCAACGTGCAGTAGCGTAGGGTAAACGATGGTGGTTAACAGATCATAATTACGGGATGGCTCGAATTAGCACTCAGTATAAGGCCGACCCATACTGCGTGGCTGATATAGTGAAACCCTGTCTTACACAAATGGGTATGTGATTGGAGTATTACGATGTAATGATCAGTCGGGCGGGAGTTGGTAATACAGTATACTACATTAGGTAGGTCCCGAGGTCGTAGTATCTAGGCGCATAGCTAGGTACATATGCAGTGATAGGTCAGCTATGACACGCGGCTTTGGAAGTTGGAACTGACAAGTCCAATTGTGTATAATATTGAGAGCTAGGCCACCGATGTGAGATTAACCCCCAGGGCTCCATGTTACACTGCTTTGCCTGTTGGCTTGAAGGTTTCTTTCAAAGCACACCCTTCGCCCCCACGGCCAATTGGACTGGCCCAACTGGTCTTGTTGGAATGCTGTGGATCATCAATCTGCACTTTGTCACCCTGTACTTACTACCTATACTACCCTCGCGCGGCCCCCTCCCCCACTCTGCCGCCCGTCCACCCAAGCCCATCTATCTAAAAACCAGGTGCCTAACCATTCTCTGTGTCTCGCAATCCTGATGCTATTTTAGCATGCAGCCTTGAGTGATCCTGTAACATAAATGCAAGCTGACCTAGCGAGCCCGTCGATAAGAAGACGAAGCTAGAGTATGCTCAACGTCTACGCTGGGGCTTTTATCATTCTTGCTTAAGCCTTATAAAGGCGTTGCACACTCTCCAAGGCGCCACAATCAGGCTCAAACCATTAAGGTCCATTTCACCAAACTTCAACTCACCCTAATCCTCATCTCTATCAGTGTCTCTATCCCTATCTCTATCTCTCTATCCCTATCTCTATCTCTATCCCTATCCCTATCTTACCAGAGCCGTGAGAAGCTATGGCCTCCAACGCCAAGCCCACAATCATCATCGTTGGTGGCGCTTTCCAAACTCCTGAGAGCTATGGCAAGCTCACTGTCGCCTTAGAGGCTTCTGGCTATGAGGTCCATGTCCCACGCCTACCGTCCTGCAACGAAATGCGTCCACCAAATGCCGATCTATCCAGTGACACAGCGCTCATCCGCAGCTACGTTGAGAGTTTGGTCCGGGCTGGACGCACTGTTGTTGCTATCGGCCACTCTTACGGTGGACAAGTCTGCTCCAACGCGCTCTATGGTCTAGGGGTCGAGGCCCGCTCGTCTAAAGGCCTTCGAGGGGGCGTCTCACATTTAGTTTACATGGTAGGGTATGCTCTCCTAGAAGGCCTCTCCACCTTCGACAAGTTTAAGGAGTTTGGAAACCTCGAGAACATGCCTCTCGTCTTTGACATGGCTGAAGACCAGACTGTTGTCCCTCGAGATCCCAGAATGCTGTTTGGGCTCCGCGGTCCTGGCGTTGAGGATGCAGAGGTTGAAGACTATATCAAAACCTTATGCCGCTGGCATGGGAAAGCTATGTTCCAACCTCTCGAGCATGCCGCCTGGCGCGAAATTCCGGTGGTATACATTCATACCACTTCTGACATCTCGATTCCCACCGTCGAACAGCAAAACATGGTCAAAACTTTGGAAGAGGCAGGCCGAAAGGTACAAAGCTTCACGGTGGAATCTGGTCATTGCCCCAACTTCATTGCAACACAGGGTGTTGTGGACGCTATCAACAAAGCCCTCATCAATTAACAAGCATGACGCATTATTCTTTAGTTGGAACATGCTAGAGGGTTACTGTATTTCAAGTTTCGAGAATGTTCTCATCGGATTTCCAGTTAGATAGTCCCAGTAAACCAATTATGGTTCACGTGTTGGTTTCGTGGCAGTCTACCTTTTAATGCAGAGTCATGATTACTTTGTCTCTGCCATTAATGAAAATTTTTTATTCTTCTTTTTTTTGAGTGTCCGTACATAAATATAGGTGCATAGGCATAATACGGTTAGATCATCAACAAATGTGTATTGGCTTAAATGTTGATCGCCGTGTTTGTGGTTCGAAAGAGAAATAGGGGGGTGGAGAGTACTGACGCGAAGCTAGTAGCAAACATAACAGCTTTATAAGATCTAGGCAGTGGAAGAATTCTAGCTGTATAGGGTAAGCAAAAGAGTATACGGATTTCACTGGGACTACTGTATATGGACAAGTCTGTATGTACGATTTTTCGTGATTCTATTCACTATACTACAGCTATCTGTAGGCGGCAGGCACCTGTATTTATACTGGATAGGCCGCTGTAGGTATTAGGCTTATAGGGAGTTATGGAAGGCTGTGGAAGGTTGTAGAATTCTCTGGATAGGGGGACGGGCCCCCCTATTCCCCAGCAGCTGTTCCGTTTTGGGCTTAGTGTGTTTTGCCCGGGGGCAAAATTCCTATAGCCATGTAAGCTCGTAATTATATAATTACGTTATTATACGGTCTGGAAGTTGCTGGAAACTTCCGTAGCCAGTAGGAATTTGTCCCTTTTTCCAGCTAATCCTAGACTCCTTGTTGTTTCCTTGTGGCATGAAAACTTCGAAGTCAAATCAGCTGAAGTGCTATGTTCCTGAAGTGATCCGTAATGTGCCTCTTTGCGATAAGAGTGTCGCCTCATTACATGCTTTTCGTGTGGTTATGGGTGCTTGCTTTACTTGACAGTATCGAGTGGTGACACTGTATATCTGATTGGATTTAATTTGGCAGCGAGTCATTCACGGTTAAATTCCGCGAGGGTTCGGATGAAAGCTAGCTGCCTAATCAAATGGCAATCTCAAGGGATCATTGTACTATATACACATTACCCCTAGATAATGTATTATACAGGGGCCCACATGCGTACCATTCTGTCTACTGGTGGAAGATCTACGACTGTATAAGGAGCTGCTTCCGTTTCCTCCCCTATACCTTCCATAGGCGCGGGAGACATTTTGTTTCCTTCCTCTCACACTTATCATCTGCTATATCACCCTGTGCATAAAACTCTTAACCGATATACTCGTCCATTTTCTCAATTTCTTCGTTCGAGCTGAGATAGGCTTGCTTATGTGTAGTATAGTAGTTCCCGAAAGTTCTTGACTAGAACACTCCACCCGTCGTACTCGTGAAGCACGCACGAGACGTCTGGGCCCTTGAACTCCTGACTCCTAGGACTCCGAATATACTCGACCGATGTCTGATTCTCGCAGATAATCTGTCATATCCGAATATACAAGTAAGTGAAAACTGGGAAAGGGTTACGCCCACCCCCTGATGCCCCCACTACGAGCAGCTGTTCGCTAGTTAGCATCAAGACGTCCATAATACACTGCAGAAGGTTCGGGTTTTCCGTAGTTACCTTTTTTTATAGCCTTGAGTTCCGCCTCAGTTGCTCGCGTTGGCGTCGCCTTTGCCGGCTCGTGCTTTGGATCGTAGGAGTATGTAGAGGAAGAGTCACAGATTTGGCTTGGTTGCGATGGCGCTGGCGCGGGCGAGGGTTTCTTTTTGGAGGACATAAAGAAGGCGATGCTGGACATGAGGAGCATGGTGCTTTGTAGTTGGTTGAGAGGCTTCGTGCTTGGACGGCTGTCTCGTGTAAGTGGATGGATGGAATTGGGCTAGTAAGCTATTGGAATGTCGTCTCTGAGCAGAATCAAGGTTCACGGAATAAAAGGATTGGAAAACACAGTTCTTCATTCTGCAGGTCATTTGCAGCCGTACTTTTATACCTTTCTCTGTTCCCCTACATGCTGGATTTGACTATTAACCACTCTCCCTGAACTCCGAAGTCAAACATGCATGATGAACCCCGAACGATGCCCACGGAGTTTACGTACGGCGGGCCGCGCCAAGACTAAGCAAGGATTGGCCAATGAGGGCACGTGCTTCAGCAATTCTAGGACATTTTAGGCAATACGCCGACCCCGACTGCTAGATGCTGGACCAATCAACATCTGCTAAAGATCGGAGTTCCCAGGCAGAGGATTTTATAGGCCCCAACTACGTCGGAATTCTGACAACATGCAATTTCCAGACTGCATGAATTCATGATCGA
Source organism: Diatrype stigma (assembly GCA_022225965.2). Classification (NCBI taxonomy): domain Eukaryota; kingdom Fungi; phylum Ascomycota; class Sordariomycetes; order Xylariales; family Diatrypaceae; genus Diatrype; species Diatrype stigma. The sequence goes on along the minus strand of JAKJXP020000145.1, from coordinate 87,643 downwards.
GTCGCTCCTGTTCAGCGCGCTCCTATTCAAGCTGTCTACCTACAATACCGTGCATCGACATGAATAACTATGCAAGGTAGCCAGCACGTATTCTCGGAGGCCTGAGCTGGACCGTCGCGTCGCGCAAGTCGTTATTGCTGATTGGCTCGGCTGACCCTCGTGGTCCCGTCGGCTTACAACACAAGACTCTTGTTAGTCGCTAGTCCCGAAGAATTCTTATTCACCATGAATCTCCAGACTGGTCGCCTGTCCTCTCTAGCTCCGAGCCCTACCCCTATAGGCACTTACCAACCTGAACCTCAAGTCCGAACTGGTAGATACCGGCGGAACGGGCAGCTGCAATCGTGTGAGCCCTGTAGGAAGTCCAAGCTCAGATGCGACCGTGAGTAAACTTGTGCGAAAGAAATCTGGTGATAGAATTGCCCATGCTATTAGATCCACAGCTGACTGTTCACATCGTAGATGTGGTCCCCACATGTCAGAGGTGCATCAGGAAGAAGCGAGGTGACCAATGCGTTTATCTTGCAAACCCCCTGGCCAAGGTCCGTACCTATTGATCTGAGAACGTCAAGGTTCCCAACTAATCGTCACTCGGAGTTAGACCCGTCAATCACTGAGGGCAAAACTCCCAACACCATCATCCAATTCGGTAGATGAAAACTCAACGGACATCATTGTGTCGGTTGAAACAGAGAATACAGACCCTTCTCCTGCCATCCCGGAGGCCCCTCTCACTGGTGTGGTCGTGAATCAGAGGCATCGGGCAGCAACAGCACCTCCCTTGCATCCACGATGCGAGTCGGCCCCGCCCAGTCAAAATCCGGGGTTCCTCGGGGTCACATCTTATTCGTCCATTTTCGCCGACCTCGACCACTTAGGCGTTGCCTCTTCTGACGTGGAAGCTTTTCAGGGGCGGCATGTCATGGTCTCACGTGATCGTATGGTTCAGTCGTGCGAGGTCCTCTCCTTTCTCAAAGATAAGAGCACGATATACCGGCTGGTGTCCCGGGCGTTTGAACTTGGAGGGGGCTCGACTGGCGTATGCATCGAGCCGATCATGAAACAATGGCTTCAGAAACTAGGGCTTCACTACGGGAATGTCTTAGTAGACCAGGAGCCGGCGAAGATCCGTCGTCTATGTGAAACGATCTGGCACAACACTCGAAGTCCATTGGCGTTTGATGGGAACATCTCTGCGATGGACTGGGCAAGCTTAGGGACAGGCCCGAACATAAGATGGGAGGTCATTGGTATGATAGCTGCCATAGCTGGCTCTTGTGCCGTGTCCCTCGAACCGTCGGACCCCTTCCTAGCGGAGGCTGGCATCTCGGGACTTGACTTTGCAAGGCGCATGAAGGGCTTGTCCGAAATATGTCTCGGGTTCTGCTACGACTGCAATGTGATAAGCGATATGCTTCTCTGGCTCGTAGTTGAATGGTCATGTCTAGTTGTGCGTGTTGAAGGGGACATCAGCTATGCTTCTTACCGAGCAAGTGGTGAGGAGGTCAACATTGTCATCACAATGGGGCTGCATCAGAAGATCGAGGCAAATAACCGGTTGCCGTTCTTCCTAGCCGAAATAAGGAAGTCCATATTTATAGCCATATATGCAAGCGAGATAGGTTTGTCGGCATTCCTCGGACGTCCACCACGCCTGTCATACCATTACTGTACTCTCGATCCTCCTCTCGACCTCACAGAGGCGCAACTCATGCTCGGACCCGACGAGATCGCCGAGATCTTGAAAACCCTCGACAAAGATGGTTATAACACTGTCGGGAGGATCGGCAGTGCGGTACGGATACGTTCTCGGATCGAGCTCACTTGCAGAAGGGAGGATATTCTAGACTTGGCACTAGGCAAACACACCCGAGAAGAGGTTCTGCACCGCGCCCAGGTCATCCAGGAAAGGACAGAGCAGGAGTGGGCCAGGCTGCCCGAGTTCATCAGGAAGATCAGGGACGGCGCCGCCTCCGAGTCGCACGCCACCAGTGCCGTGAAGCCTCACGACAGGCTGATCAACTTCTCCTTCTGCCAGCTGCTCCGGAACAACGAACTGCTGCTGCAGCGGGTGCTGATCCGCAAGGCCGGCGCGTCCTCGGAGAAGCTGCTGCAGGAGGCGCGCGCCATGTTCAAGGACGTGCTGCACCTCAGCCAGCGGTTCGACGTGGCGTCGGCCCACCTGCGGGACGTGAACTCGATCCTGGTCGTGCACGGCCTGCGGAGCGCCGCCATCCTCGCCGTCGAGCTGCTGAAGCAGGAGCAGCTGCCGCACCCCGACAGCGCGCGGCTGCCGCGCAGCCAGACCATCCAGGAGCTCGCCGTCTTCGCCGCCCGCCTGGGCTCCGTCGACCCCCGCGACGGCTCCTTCGCCATGTGCGACCAGGGCCGCAAGGTCATCCAGCGCATCCTCGACAAGGTCCTGAGCCCGCTGGCTAAGGCTGCCGACAAGGCCCACCCCGATCGCCGCTCGCTGTGGGACGGCGGCGGCGGCGGCGCCCAGCAGCAGCAGATGAGCGCCGGGCAGCTCGACGCGAGTGCCGCCGCCTCGGGTGAGCCGATACGAAACTGCGGCTTGACGCCGGAGATCACCGCAACTACCATGGACATCGACTTTGGGTTTGATGCGCCGTATCTAGGTCACGATAGAGACTTCATGCAGTGGCTTGAACACGTCGACTGGGACCGTCCTGAGGCTTGGAACACTTTCTGACCCCTCGAGAATTCCTCCAACCGAATTATAGACACCACGTATCCTAAGAGCATCTACATCCAAGGACGTACATAAGTACATAGCTAGGTGGAACCTGTCAGTTTTGGGGGATCAGAGTGCCAGGGCAACTAATCGTATTCCCAAAAGTCTAAACCCTAGTCTAACTTTCCGGGATTCTTAGGAAGCCCAGAAGCCATACGGACCTGTATAAAGACCACTCACGACCCCCTATGAGGGTCACGTAACACCATACCCTGACAGAACCTCTGGTGTAGTCGCTCTGGTACTCTGCGATGGACTCTACTACAAATTTGGCAAAGCCTTCCCGGACTCTACTCCGCAATATAGTTACTTATTGTCCCGGGTCCTCCAGGATCGCAGCTTACCTCTGCCGGCGCCCTTCGTAGCCTCCTGCGCTCATCTCTGCCTCCATGTGTTTTGCTCCGCACACTGCTCATGACCATGAACGGCACAGCACAATTCTCTATAGTCCGCGACCACGAGTGCGCCATCAGCCTCGAAACCGCGCGGTAAATTATGTACCGAAGGCCCATAGCCCATTGATACGCTCGTCTTTGAGCAACAAGGTAGGAACTGTTGCCAGTTGCTAAAGAAACATGGCAGTCCAAGCAGAAACCTGTATTGTCCAATGGCTATGGCCACCATGTGAGACTTTCTTTGAGAAAAGTATGCTAGTACTTAGCCAATACAAGATGGTAGGTCCTCACTCAGTTAGCTCCGTACTCGGGCGCTTTGCCCACGGCACCCCAGACCGACCGTTCGATCAACCATTCCAATCTGCCGCTCTCCTTGTCCACCTTCGCAAACATGAAGCTCTCGAACTCGGTATCTGCTCCCTCGACCTTGATTGTGCCGGTCATGCGCGCCGCGAGCTGGTCGCCGTCGCGGAGGAACTCGTGCCTTTAGATCGATCAAAAAAGGCAGGGTGTCATCCATGTCAGCTTTCCCAAGTCTCTCAGAGAGGCTTTGCTTTCACTACTTAATCTTTGCGCACATGCAAAGACAGGCAGGCCGGCAGGGGAGACAGGAGGTGGGGATAATGAGGGGCGGATGGAGGAGGAGGGTTGTTAGAAGATGTGGCGGCTCACACGACGGGCTTGTATTCGCTGATCTTGCCGCGCCACTCGGCAACGTGCTTCACGTAGTCGTCGTACGGTATGCGCTGACCGTTCATGATCTGGTAGAATGTGGGCATGGCGGTGCTCTCAGCGTACAGTTTTGTGTCCTCGGGCCGGCCCGTCAGGCTCCATTCCATGGCGCGCTGGAAGCCTTCGCGTGTGGACGAGTATTCAGACATGGTAGTAGGATTGCGTATATTATAGGGAAGAGGTAGGACTAGGTATGGTGGTCTAGCTAGAGGATCGAGGGAGAGACGGCTGGCTGGCTGGATTCTAACTGAGCAGGTACTCGTGCTTCTGTCCCTAGGTGTAAGAGAAACATGTACAGTCTGGGTGGCGAGGATTTATACAGGACGAACTGGATATGTCCGTTTGTGACTTCTATAAGGTAAATATGTGCGGGGAAGTTCAACTTGAAAGGGAAGAACATGCATGTGTTGGTTGTGCTATGGCAGGGCCTGGTCTAACAACTAATAATAGCTCCTGTTATGTCCGTTGGTTTACACTTAATTACCAGTAGCCCGGCTCCTGTGCAGCACAAGAATGGGTCCCCATCTCGGCGGTATCGGGCTGCTCACCGAACCCCTCGAAGCCTGGAACTTACTTGAATTACACCCCAGGTAGCATACGGTTTTCTGTACCACATGGGATAATCCACCTCTCGAGTATCTTGCGATGTGACATGGTCGTGGCTCATACTTCAGAGTCTGAATGTTCTGAATTGGACTCTTATACTTGGTACCAGCCAACAAAAGCGGGGTGCAGTCATGGACCGGACCGTAACCATATCCTTATTTAGTCTGACCGTGGCCTGCTCCTACTGATGGTTATATTTCGGCCAGTCCGAAACACATGACTTGAAACACTTCCTATGCGATGTCTAGTTATGTAATGTGACCTTATCAGGTCTTACACTTACCTGCCCGTGTACTGAGACAAGGCAATTCAGTCTCACCTTAACGACTGAAGGAAATACGGGTACCCCTATGCTGAATGATAATGAACTATAACCCGCATGGACTAGGGGTGTCTTTTTGTGACGTAGAATAGGTGACTAGTCGTCTTCTATAGGAGAATAGGGGGAACTTGTAGATAGGCCGTATATGTAGCATTCTGGTATTTGCATATAATCTGATTATGCACAATATCTGCAGACCGCCTACCGCTTTTGATCACTCGGGCAGCTGCGTATCTAAGATCCCGACCCATAATTCTGCCACTACTGATAACAGAAAAATTCCTGGGCCCTCCAATCGTCGCATAGCGCATTTCGTTACAACGGTTCCAGGTTGCATGCGCTCCTCCATCCTGCTATCAACTACAGTCTCTTCTATTGCAAGCAACGCCGAAACGTGAAGAACCACAACCAGTCAATTTGCTCAGGAACACCGAGACACTAGATATGCTGCGGCAAATGTAAGTCTTTGCGCGCATGTCAATTGGGGACAAAGCTGGGAGGTCCCGCAGCTGACCGAGTTTTGGAACCTAGAAAACCTCGTTCGGCTCGCTCGAAGAGGGCGCTCGAGAAGCGCGCCCCTAAGAACGTCGAGAACCCGAAAACGATCCTCTTCCTGCGCGGCACCAGCTGTTCACAGATCGTCCAAGATGCCTTAACCGATCTATACGAGCTGCGGCGGCCGCTGAGTAAGAAGTTCACCAAGAAGAACGACATCCACCCTTTCGAGTCTGCCGCGTCGCTCGAGTTCTTTGCGGAGAAGAACGATTCCTCAATGCTTTGCTTTGGAAGTAGCTCTAAGAAGGTACATAGCGACAGCACTATTCGACTTGGACGGATTCGTCAGCTCTATGCTCTTATCATGCTGACAGAGGGACATTGACAGAGACCCCACACCTTGACATTTGTCCGGACTTTCAACTATAAGACACTTGACATGCTGGAATTGAATCTTAACCCAGAAAGCTTTCGAAGAATAACTCAGTTCAAGACGAGGAAGTTCGCTATTGGATTGTAAGCAGCTTTCGAAGTTCATCTTTGCACCGGAGTCCCCACGTCCTCCCCTCCTTCACTAGATGGGTTAATCCACAGAGGGACCACTAACTGTACATACAGACGTCCCATGATGGTGTTCTCAGGCACAGCATTTGAATCTCCCGTCAATAATGAGTACACGATGTTCAAGTCCATGATCACAGATATGTTCAAGGGTGAAACATCAGACAAGATCGACGTGGAAGGCCTCCAGTACATCGTCTCCGTTTCGGCTGACGAGCCGGCCGGGGATGATTCGAAGCCTGCTCTTCATCTGCGGGTCTACTTAATATCAACAAAGCGAAGTGGCCAAAAGCTGCCGCGTGTGGAAGTCGAGGAGATGGGGCCGAGAATGGACTTGTGAGTTCGCAACTAAAATCCCAGGTGTCACACCAATCTCAAAGAAGGATGGCTAATTATGATTCTAGCCATGTCGGAAGAGTTACCGAGCCGGAAGAGGCGGCCTGGAAGGAGGCACTGAAGAAGCCGAAGATGGGCGAGGAGAGGACGAAGAAGAACGTCACGGTGGACCTCATGGGTGACAAGATAGGCAGGATTCACTTGGGCAAGCAGGATCTTGCTGAGCTCCAGACAAGAAAGATGAAGGGGCTGAAGAGAAACAAGGCTCTGGAGGAGGATGCCGACGATGGAACGACGGATACGACGAAGCGGCAGAAAGTGTGATAGTGCTACCATTCCTTGTATTTGGGCTTGCTCAATGGCGTTTGGGGGTCATGCTGTTTGATACCAAAATCGCAGCCGTCGTAGTTTTAAGCAATGTTCGGATTGCCAGAACGAATGCGCCGGGCTCTTTCTAAACTGACTACACACTAAATGTGCTCCCACGTTGTGTAGGTAGGCATACGGTATTGCCAGTCTCAAAGAGGTACTGAGATAGCAGCTCATGGAGAACATGAGATGCATACTCGAACACCATGATTAGGAGGCGTGTCTCAGGCCGATAAACCAAGGATATTATGTGTTATTTTGAAGCCTTTGGTCCTCTTGTATTGATTACCATTGCATTCAACATAGCCCGAGTTATATCAGAAGCTCATTATCACCCGTTGCTCGAAATGGATGAGTCCCCGCTATACCGGTGCTGGGTGTGGGCACCAAGTTCGGAGATCGCTAAAATGGTTCCCGCCGCTAAATTAAGCTTATCTTAGTGATCTTCCCAGACCCTCTCTATACTTATTAATCTCAACTACCATGGTGCCTTATTGGCAAGGGGCAGTCAGCCAGCCAGGCAAGTAATAAGTGCCTACCGAGTTGTCTTAGGACTCGTAGTCAACATTATCTGCACGTCCTGTATGATTGAGGATTCCTACACTTTCACCTAAGCCACATTGCTATCTACACTGAGATACTGAATGCCCCAAGAGTTATGGAGGTATGCCCTCTTGGACAAGAGCTTCTGGGACCCTCGAATAAGCCCTGGGTTCTGGCGTGGGGTACGGACTCGGATTTGGGTTTGTGGCTCACTCTGTAATGTTACATGAACCCCCGCCCCCCCCAAGGTCACAACCTGGTAGCTCTAAGTGGTCGGCTAGGCGCATGCTATGTATCCCCTATGATGGATAATCTAGGTATTAGGATGCCGATGTTTAAAGTTATAAATGCCCCTTTTATTGCCCAGCCCAAGGGACACATGTGAGCGTGTACTTATACCGTTACATTATATACAGTTTACAGTGCACGTTAGAAGGATGGTGACCTTATTGAATAACTAGAGCAGTCATCGCTAGCCCTAATAGACACGCAACTCTCCCCAACGAAACAAAGCTGAGCTGAATGGTCCCACGCAAATGCCATGCTGACATGCTTAGACCTTTCCCCTCTTCGCACCGCCCGTGGAATCCTTCGGTCAGATCAGCTATATGTGGCATTTATACAGTAATACGGCGCCGACAGCATAAATCTATCAGTGACGAAAAACAGCACCCGGAAGACGGATGGTACGACGCGGGAATCTAAGGCATGGTATACAAAACAGATTGACCGTGCGGGGAACAGATCTGATTCATCAATGGATCACTCTGTCCTATTATCGATTCTCGTGCTTCGTTCGATCGCGTGCATTACAACTCTACCTACCCACCACTACTACCACCGTTCGCTATTACGCGTGGATGCCCAGACACGGAGAATGGCACTCTGTTCCTGCTGCGTGTGCCTAGTTACCCAAATGGGGGATGCAGGGGATGGTTCCGCGTACTCGAGCCTATTTATGCATTAAGAGGCGTCTTTTCTTCACGACGGCTGCAGTAGCTCGAAAGGAATATTACTACTGTTGGCTGCAAAGTCCGCCAATTCGGATCCTTTTCATTGAGGGCAATATAGGTAGTACAATATCCGTCTCGAAGAAAGCGGCATAAGTGGATATGCCCGTCAACTCATTTCCTCGGGAAGCCTGAGGTTATACCTGTATTACACGTCAAGCAGCGTTGCTAAGGAAGGCAGTCGACAGTAAGACCATTCGTTTTACGATTATTTTTGGTTAGATGTACCTTACTCATGAGAGATAGATAGGGCCCGAGTGTGTGTAGAAAGCCTTGGCTTATTATATAGTACCTAAACGGCCATAATGCCCCTTGACCTGCATGCGTTGTCTTATAGGGCTGGTTCGGTGGGCGGGTTGCAGCCTTGATCTTCAGCATTACCTGAAGGATTCTCAAGAGATAAGTTGGCGTGACAGACATGTAGCTTCACTGTAAGTCATCACCAACATTCCCCCTGTAGGTCCAACAGAGCCTCAGGCTATGGCGTCTCGATGTCTGGACCTAGGCGGGCCGATTCTGCCGCGGCTGACATACAGATATAATCTGCAGATGATGAATCGGTACCCCGTCCTACGACCAGGTGCAACGATCCAATATTAGAACCGTCCCGCCAATGCTGTGAGACATGTCATTGAATAATTTCTGCCGGCCTTGAGAGTGCTGATAGGAGTGCTGCCCGCTTAGACACACAACAAACGCAGAGGCCATGACATGTATACCCTCCACTCGACAGATTATCTTAACCTCTGGCCCCTCCTTCCCTATCTTCACTTATATCCCATGCCTACCCACTAACTAACTATCCATAAAGAGGCCGGAAAGATCGCAGAAAGTATGCATGTGCGGTACCTCACATTCATCTTATGTGCTCTGCTGCAGCCAGCCGTTGCGCAAATCAATAGCGGTAACACGGAAGGACCCCCTGATTGCGGTGTGAGTTTCGCGCCGTCCCGTCCCGCCTGGGCCGCCCGCTCGTCGGAAAACCATACTCGGGTCGCACAGGATGGATGGATGGATGGACCTGCTAACCCAGCGCAGCGCGAGTGTATCTTGACCACGGTCGTGAACTCGAACTCAACATGCGCGCCGACGGATGCCCCGTGTATATGCGGCGACAAGGTGCTGCAGCTCGAAATCCAAAAATGTGTCATCGCAGGTTGTCCTGTGCGAGATCAGCTCTGTGCGTAGTCTAATTTCCGGTTGGTTAGGTGAAAGGGCGTCGACAGAAGAAAGTCGTTCGGAATTGCTCGTTCGCACATCCACACGCACGCAGACATGTCCAAGTGTCAGTTGAGCCGATACTAATTTGACTTGGATCTCGTCATCAGCAACGCAGAAGTACTCGTACGAGCTATGCGGCGTCGAGGGTAGAGATCGAAGGGTCCTGGTGCGAGTCATCGCGATCGTGTTCGGGCTCCTCGCGCTCGTGGCTTTCGTCCTGCGGTGCGTCGCCCGGCTCTCCGCCTACGGCACGCGGTCGTGGGGTCCCGATGACTGGGTCATGACCCTCACTATTGTAAGTCGAGTCGCCTGTATGACCGAACGCAGAGGTACCTCGTCCGTGACTAACTACTATCGATCCCAGGGGTTCGCAATGCCGCTCGCGTTCATCTCGATACCTCGTGAGACTACCCCTTAATAACGACTAGATGTACCTACGCTCACATCGACATCAACGCCTTTTGCTGATATAAACCGTGTATAGTCTCGGAAAAGGGGTTAGGCTTGGACGCATGGTTCGTCCCCTTTGACAACATAACCCGCGTCCTTTACGTGAGTGACCGCAACAGCCTCCCCCCTTTTCCATATTCCATTCCATATATATAACATATATGACCCACTCGGCTCTCCATCTAACAGCTGGAGGGGGGAGGGGGACCAAAACCCCCCACACCTCCCAAATAACCACAGCTCTGGTACTTCGACGCAGTCCTCTACGTGACCTGCCTAGGCCTGACCAAGGTCTCCATTCTGCTCTTCTACCTGACCGTGTTCCCGAAGCGGTCGTTCCGGGCCGCGGCGCACCTGCTGGTGGCGGGCAACGCCGCCTACGTGGCCGTCTTCGGCTGCCTGATGCTGTTCCAGTGCCGGCCCGTGGCGGGCGCCTGGCGCGCCTGGGACGGGGACCCCGCACACGCCGCCCGCTGCATCGACCTCAACGTCCTCGGCTGGTCCGGCGCCGCCGCCAACATCGTGCTCGACCTCGCCACCATCGCCCTGCCCATGCCCGAGCTCTTCGCGCTGTCCATGTCGCGCCGCAAGAAGGTCCAGATTGTCGGCATGTTCGCCCTCGGGTTTTTATGGGTCTTCCTATTTTCACCCTCTTTCCCCCCTTTTCAGCCGTTCTTAGCTTTCTCTATAAACATGTCTCTTGTGGCTATCCTAAAATGACGGAGGGTGGACGAAGGGATGTGAAGTTGCTTTCTTACGCCATTAGACTGCTAAGGATAGAGAGGGGAACATATCGCGGAAATGGTGGTGAGGGCCAATTGACCTATTTACTGACTACCTATCTGCCTGGAATCAAAGTGACACCATCGTAGCCATCATCCGGCTTCGCTCAATTCTCAAGTTCGGTACATCGCATAATATCACACGTGAGTACCAATTGCCGTCTCTGCCCCCGCCGGATCAGGAGTGACTCTCTTTCTTTGATCTCCGCACAACTCACCCAGCCCTCCTTATCCGCCTCTCACTGCTCAGTCCAAATTGAAACGCCCGTCCCCAAAACTTACCCCCACGACAGAAGACTTCGTCGAAATCGGCTACATGTCGACCATCGAGGTGCCCGTGGGCATCATCTGCGCATGCCTACCGGCGATCCGGTCGCTCTTCAGCGTCGTGTTCCCGCAGATCTTCGGCAGCACCTCGCCGCGGCGGCGTGGGGCGGCCGCGGGTGGGTCTTCATCGTCGTACTACTATTACGCCGGCGCGGGGGGCTCGAGGAGCAAGGACAAGAGCAAGAGCAAGAGCCAACGTGACAGCAAGGTTCCCTGCGGCGGCGGCGGTGTTCTCGGCAACCACAGCCAGGATAACAACAGGAGCCTCAAGAACAAGATCAGCGTCCGTCAGGAGTGGACGGTGCTCAGCGATCCGGCGCCATCGGACACCAACTTCCAGAACAACAACAGCCGCAACCACAGCGGGAGCGGCAGTGATAGCGATGTCGAGCTGGTCGGCGTCGCGGTATCCACGGATGTAGGAGGGGGAGCAGATCGCTTTGGCGCCACGCCTTTTGATAATACTACCAAAAGCCTCGTCGAGGTTGTTTCCGCGGCGCGGCCGGAGACGCCCTGGGATGAGACGATAGGGAATGTTAGCGGGAACAACGGTATCGGGAGTCGGTTTTGTGCGACGAGTGCCAAGGGGTGATTATTGTAGTTCAACTTATTTACTCCTGAATCTGGACCAAAATATGCGGTTCTAACTAAAATGCAACGCCCCTTTCTTCTTGAACCACGTAGAGAGTCTGCTTACTAGGTCACAAAATCCTTTACGCCTTTTCACCGGAAGATTCGTCCTACCAATGAAGTACGACAATACCCCATCACATTATGTAGAACGTTTGAGGAGTGAGTCTTCCTAACCATTTAATCCAGGATCTAGCAGCGATGATGAATGGTTGCCACTTAGACCCTTACTCCCTTGACTCAACTACCATTTCTTGCCTCCGCTGCTTAGTATCTCCCTCGTCCTCGTGGGATGTCTAATCAGTGCATCGCCTATCAAAAGTCGCCGGCGGGGGTTTTGCACGCAGTTTTGATTCATCAGTTTTGGATGATATTAAGTACTACACTTATTAGTTTCTATATAGCTGATATCATTAAAAGATCTGGCGACCCGAGTAAGCAGGCGCAGGCGTTGATGCAGCCAATTAGCCACTCTTCGCATCATATTCATTACACATTTGTCCAAACTTCATTCAAATTCTCATTACGCCTGGGAGGAAGCTCCTCCACACTTTCCTTCCCATCCATCAGAGCCGAACACACGCGGGATGCACCGATGAAACCTCAATAGGTGATGTCCTCGAGGGTCAGGTCGATGGGCTCGCACGAGGGGTTGTGTGGCGGGTCGGTGGACACCCAGGCGACGGACTGGTAGTAGTAGCCGCCGGTGTACTGGTAGCAGAGGTGCCAGTTGTAGAGGGGGCCGAGGACGACGGGCTGGGGGCGGGTGGCGTTGAAGGCGGAGTCGTCGTAGCCGCCGCTCATGTACAGCTTGCGGCTGTCGTCGTAGCTGACGTACGTATAGGTCTCGCTGGGCTCGAACAGGCCCGCCGCCACGTTGCTGCTCCAGCTGGGCGACAGCTGCATCGGCGACACCTGCGTGGCCGCGTTGCCGTCGGGGTCCGTGTAGGGCAGCAGCCACGATATCCACCCCGGCTGTATCGTCTCGCCCGTGTCCGGGTTGAACCCCCCGAAGTCGAAGTAGAACTGGTTCGAGTTGCTGCTTGAGTCCACCGGGCCCGAGGCGTAGCACAGCGCCTCGATGGCCGCGCCGGCGTGGCAGGCCCCAACGTAACCTGCGGAGATGACGTTAGTAATCAGTGTGCGCGAACAGGTACATACATATATATATATGATATGATTTCATGTCGTCAGTGGTAGTGTAGGGTAGTGTTGACATACCATCAATAGACGTATCCGTCTTGCCGGTGATATGGATCGTATACGGTCCCGTTGTGTTGGAAGCAAACGCCGCCGAGGCCAGGGCGGCCGCAGCGAAAGCGACTTTGAAAGCCATTCTTGCTTATAGAGTTCCGAAAATTACGTTATTATATATATTTCTGGTATATATTCCCCTTTCGACTATTATTCGGGAGATGTATGTTGATCGTGGGCTTGAGCGATGAAGAACCACCGAGTGCGGAAGCCGTCTCTTAAGGGCGGGAAGAGACTTCGATATTTATATGACGTGCATCATAAGTGTCTGGAACGCAGAAGGCCGGGGCGCCGATCATTACGACATGCAGTCTGGTGACGTGGAGCCGAAAATAAGTTAAAAGGCGATGCGTGCATAGGCAGGCTGGTAGGGCCTGGGTAGTGACATATTGCACTTTACTAAAGTCTCACTACCAGCCGCTAGGAGAATCGCGGGCATCCGACCTGACAAAACCGTCCAAGTCCAAGTCCAAGTCCGTTGTTACCTGCCGATCCCCCAAGGGTCGCTCAAGAATAACCAACGGTCCGGCTCCTGGCGGATCTCACCGCCCACCACTATTATGGTATCGCCCTGTCGTCGTACGGCGAAGCAGGTGGCAGGACAACCCGTCACACGGCATGGTGACAGAGACACTCGTGCGAGGGAGAGGTCTCGGACTAGCGATACCAATTGGGTGGTTAGGCTGTTTGTTCTGTGTTCAAGGGGGATCTCGTATAACGGCAAATATGGCAAGTCAGCTCTCATGAGGGGGGCAACACAGACACAGACAGGCACAAGGCACAGGCAATGCAATGCATTTCGTGCACACGGCAACAACGCGGGGCAAAGCCAGCAACCGCGATGATACCGACCTCTGGACTCTGGAGGAATGTGATTGGAACAGTACATAACTACGTAGTTAATTAGTAGAAAAGCTCGTATTCCTGACATCATGTGAGCAGGGATCCGTATTTACCAAATGCCCATTGCCGCCGCCTCCCGCCGATGCTTATTTTGACGTCCCGAAACGGCATGGGAAACTTAATGCGGGGAATTCGACTTGCTGAACTCGCTTATATTATCATCCCGGCTGCAGATGATATAACGTTACCACCCTAAAGCTATAGCTCATCCACAGCGGCTAAGGGGAAGGTCCCTGTCGTAAGGTTGAGATCGGCATTCTGGATGATAAACGGGGGTCCCCTAAGATCTCTCAAGTCTCTTCAGATGTGTTCGAACTATTTACTTAGTATTGCTTGACTCGACCTTTCGGAGGCCATTTCTGCTTTCTTCTGGAGTTGGCGAGGGAAATGGTCTGACGACTAACTATGTAGTTGCTGCGTTCCAAATGTAATGCATGGCGCTTGCATCTTGCATCTTGCATCTTGCATACACGCAACGATCACAATTAAGACAAAGAGGACACAAGACTCAGCCACTCAGAGACGGCAAGGGAGTGCGAGGCGGATTCCATCCCCACTAAAATGATCTCAGCTGGGGGTTTTGATCTCACTAAAGTACCCGATAGCCGCTCTGAAGTCCGCCGTGCTAGCCGTGGTCAGCCATGGCTTGCATGGTTAGGCAGGTATGGGAGAAAATACTATGTACTAATGATATGATGTGCTCAGCGTTAGGCGTGGAAGCATACAGCAGTTCGCTGTCTTGGCTGCGTTAAAGCACCTTGATGATACCCCGTGTGTAGGATCGCCGCCGCGTTCGATGCCGGATCAGCAGAACAATTATGTAAAATGCGATATTTATCATTAGGCTATATCTGGACCTCATGTGGTACGACTCATGGTTTCTTGGAGATGATGATAATGCCGTATAACCTTATAGAGTGCTTACATGAGAAAGCTGCGGTTGTAGCTGAGACGTCACCCACACATAGCTATCGAGAAGGCTACGTCATAAAGACTAGTAGGTAGCTGGCGAACGAGATATCACGATAGGGCCGTATGCTGAGACAGTAACGCAAATACTGGTGGTTCCTGGCCCGATTCTCGGCGCTTCAAAAATCACAACACCATGATTCTACTTATAATATAGGTACTTTATTCTGATACTGTACACCACTACACTCATGCTACAGGAGATCCGTAAACAATTTCTAGAGACGAGGGAAGGATCAGTCAAGATCAGTTGGGACGACCCAAGCTAAATGGTTACATAGCTGGGTAGTAGTTGGGTACGTAGAACGGGAAATGTGATACTGAGTTTTCGTTCAAGGGGGAAGGGGGTGAGCGCGGTTCGAATACGATGTGGTATTGTTGAACGTGTACGACCAGCGCTTTGAATACTTATTCGATGCCAGTTTACCACATACAAAGACACCGGATGTCTCGAACTCACATCCGCCTTAAGAATAATACCGATAGGTAGGTACATAGTCAGCAATGCTGCGAACACTACCGGAGAATAGGGGAATAGAGCTATGCTGACGCCACCCAACAGCATCGGGGTAGGTAAACATCGGCGCGGATAAAAAGAC
The DNA here is from genome assembly GCA_022225965.2 of Diatrype stigma. Taxonomy (NCBI): domain Eukaryota; kingdom Fungi; phylum Ascomycota; class Sordariomycetes; order Xylariales; family Diatrypaceae; genus Diatrype; species Diatrype stigma. The sequence goes on along the minus strand of JAKJXP020000145.1, from coordinate 72,384 downwards.
GATACGAGCTCAAGGGGCAAAAGAAAAAGGAATGCAGCACGCCATTGGTCGCAAGGAAAGGCCAAGACTTAAAAATCTGTCAACCAGACAGTCAGCTGTTCCACGTAGCATCGGCTGTTGAGTAGTATTCCGCTTTGCCAATAGGGAACCCAGCTAGCTTATGTATGGCGAGCTTGATGTTGATGTTGTCAGGGCTTAACCGGCTTCTACATAGACTTTAGTTGGATTTGACTAGAAGTAAAGGGGTTTGACAACGTAGCGTGCCGTGAGAACATCGCTTGCAAAGGCAGTATTAATCGTTAACATGATGTTCTGCTGTGCTTTATCTCCAATTTTTGTCATTCTCAGATCCCGTATACATCACGTCAGTTGCAGAAGGGGACGTTAAAGTCAGCAAAAGCAGAAAAAAGGCCCGATCGACTAGACGTGTCGTCTCGGGTTCCTGTACTCAAATATGTTTCGCCATAAATATGATACAGAATAATGATAATACAGCCGTCCGACTGTGTGCTCCCTAATGTTTTCATGCCTGCCAGGGAACACGGCTTTTGTATGTATATACCTCCTTCCATGACCCCCTAGCCCTAGGATACCGGCCTACGCTCTCGCTTTCGACAAAACAAAACGCTTGGCAGGCGAACGGATAGCCAGCCATCTTTGTTACCTCCGAAAGCGAGGGAAACCTCAATAGTATCCAAATGCACGATGCGATGCTTCGAATCGAGTGCCCATGTTGCTCTAAAAGAGCAGGGAAAAGAAAGATAAGTCACCAGCTTGTTGCCTTGAAACGAATGAACTCCCTGTGAAGATTGGCCCGCTATCCCTGATATTTTTCTCGTACCATTTGTTGCCTAACGCCATGGGGGTGGACTTTGTAGACCGCTTGTGAAAAGTGTTCTGGCTTGCTGCTATGGGTAGAAACCGCAAACAAATGATGAGAGCCGCGATGCAATGCCTTTTAGATATCCGTGGAAAAGAACCGATAACGCCAATTGCCTGCCGTGAAGGTTCCTCGCAATGCGGGATGTATATACCAAAGTCGACCTTGGTCGTCGAAAGGTGGAATGAGACGCAAATGACAAAACTTGGTACAGTATGCTTGATGATACCTTTCGTGGACCCTGAACCGCAGAAATCGACAGTTGTACGCTCGCTCCACTGAGCAATAGATGAAATACATTGCCTTATGTATCAACAGGTCGTTGGGAGGTGCATTTGTGAAAAAATCGTGTCGAACATGCTATTCGTAACTTGGATTGATTTGCAAGGCTTTCGAAATGCCTTTACCCGACTTTTCTAATTCCTTCAATACCGAGGGTCGGCACCTCAACATCACTCAGTCCTAGTACGCCTTCATCCCTCCTCCTGTCGATGAATCCATTACATTCGCCAACAACAAGGCTCCATTCAGCAAGGGCACGCCCAGAATACTTCACAGTGCTGGCGAAGATACCCATGGGTTGAACCGGTTGGGTGATAGGCTCCTGGGTAGGAGTGACTATATTCACATTTGGTGGCGGATCGGCCCTAGTTTGTTCGACTGGACTGAGGGAGCCCAGGTTATCAGTGCGATCAAAGTCCATCGATATCCGAAAAGACTTGGGAGACGCGTCAGCAGGGTCAGCATCCCTTGTAACGTCGGCATTCCTTGCGGAATCAACAAGTCCTGCGTGAGCACTTCCAGAAATGGCTCTATGCGCACGGGGGCGTCCGACGGGAGGTTGTGGTGGCGCGCCGCTGGTGTCCCTTGAGTTGACCCTTGACTGGGCAGGGCCTGGCAATCGGGGGCGGGTGAGGATGCGATTGGGTGGTGCCATAGTCCCATAGGCATTGTATGACAAGACGAACTTGAAGACGTATTGCATCGTATCAAATGTGGGCGACGAACCCATACTGTCCGAGTCGGAAGCAGGCGGTGTCACGGATGTGACCGGGCTTTTGGGTGGTGGTACAGGCTTGCCTCGGGTCATTGCCGTCTCCCGCCTGATAGTCTCGAGATCGTTGGAGGAATGGCTACTTCCAGTGAACGAGAACACTTTGCCCAGGAGACCCCACTTCTTCTTGGTTTCAAAAGTTGGCGACTCAAGTGTGTCAAATACGTTGGCTGGATCGCTCAGGTCTGGTTCCGAGACTGTGTTGGTGAAATGGTCAAAGCCCATGACCAGGCCAGGCTGCGATGCTGTGGCTTCAGTGCGGATAATCATGAATCTTTTGCCAGGAGCGGGATAAGAGGGCGCCGTTGATGGAGGGAACTTGTCCGTCCTCTCAGCATCCTGCTTTAACCACAAGTAATGAGACCAAGTTGTTCTCAAGCGGGATGCAACGAGAATGAAGATTTTCCTAAGAAATCAAAATTAGTGAAATCCGTGATTGTTAGCAAGGAACGCCTTACATGTCCGTATCATTCGCCTTGCCAGAGTCTCTGCAGATTCTCCAGCATAACAATCGCATGTAGTACGCTCGAACCATGGGACACCAATTCGTGAAGAGCTTGTTAAAGGTTTCCGGTGCTAGCAACCAGTCGATGCAAAATTGCTCTTTGCGGGCTGGATCACTAGCAATGACATCCCAAAGCGAGAACAACAGCGAGAGGATTCGGATTTCCGACATAGTATGGTGGGACTCCATGATTTTCCTCCAGGCATCGAACCAGAAAGGCCAGTCAATGTAGTTGATTCCGGGTCTCTGTAGATCGATAAAATTATCGAAAGTCTGAAGGGCCTCTTCAAGAAAATCGCAGAGGACGAAACAAGCATTATGGTCATACTGTGAGGTTCGCTTGGCGGAGGCCTTCATGATTGACATATACGATTCGGCGAACGTGTGCCGCGCATCAGATAACCCGACAGACGCACTAGAGAGAATGTCCTTCAGCATGACGATCAACCGGTTATCGCACATGCCTTTCATGGCATTTGCTGCCACAGGCAATGGCATGGCCATGGCATCGTTTCCAGGTGAAGCGTCTGCTAATGCAAGACCCATGTTGGCTTCTGCAGCTGCTTGCCGGTGGATCGTTGAATCGAGAACAGAGAGAATCTGGGCGTTTACAAGCACAAAGCCAGGAGCTTTGGCCTTCTCGACAAAGGGAAGTTCGGAGGGCATGAATTCTTCCGACATTATATAATAGTATTTGCAGAAGATGAAGAATAGGTCAGTCTCCCGGCCTCGCCATCGCGATACCCAAGGTCCATGCCAGTTGATCTTAGCAGCAGTCAGGGAAAGGGTCGGAGTCTGCCGCAAGGCGGATGTTATCCCTCTCACTGAGCTCCAGCCTAGCCGTGCGAGATTTGGTGGGAATAGCGCGATCACATCGCCTTCTTCGTTTCGGCCCGACCTAGGTAGATGGAATTCGTCTGCAACACGGCGAATCGGATCCGATTTCAGGCCCCAGATTCGAACCAAAACATCGGCAATTCCAGGAGCAAAGAAGAATGCGTAAGCACAAGTCTTGCCTGCGAAATTGACCAGAACGAGCGGAGCATGTCGGAGGGAAAGTTTGTCTACAACAATGGCCATCTGAGCGATCAAGCTGTTCACGAACATTGTCCTTACATTGTGCTCGGCGGATTCGGCAAAGTATTCGGAATCAGTTGAATCGACAGAGCCTCCAGAGTATGATGCGTTCGTCTCCATTCGCGGCCGCGTTTTTGGATGTTCTCGCGAACGTCGATCTGATAATGGGGTGAAGCTTGGGGTGCTCTGTCGCCATTCTGGGCGCATCATGAGTAAGGTGACAACTTCAATCAATGTCGGTCGATCGACTCCGGCAACAGAATACTCAGCTCTCCCATCAAGCATCTCGAGCAGTCCACCCCACCATTTGTTTAATATGACAGCTCTGCGTTCGAGATCCTCGGGGGACAGCCGCTTATTTGACACGTGGGACGAGTAATTCCTTAAAAATGGTAGAAGCACACTTCGGACGAGGTTCATTCTCGCGGGTGCGGATTTCGACTGAAATTTACCATATTCCGACTCGAGGTTCTTGAACATGGACCAGAGAGGATCACGAGCTTTTGGCATTTTTAAAGCAGCAATATCGTCTGGGGCGTTGTTGCTGCTCCTCTCGGACGCGTGTGACAGGCGTGTATCGGTAGAGGGCGGCGCAAGACTAGTCGTCGACGAAGCAGTACTTGCTACGCTGTTGGCAGCCCGACCCTTGGCTAGAGCTACCTGTGGTCGTTGCTTGATCTTGGTGATATAGTTGCCCAATCTTCCTCGTGACTCTGGAGCCTTCCCATCCTCGCCGTCAATAACCGGAGCCTGCCACCGGCGTGACATTCTTCTTGTTAGTGTAGAACCTAAGCTGGCGCTACTATTAGAGCGCTCGCGGCCTGATGATGGAGCATCAGGAACGACATCGGATTCCTCCTTCTTATTACTCTCTTCACTTTTACTGCCGGGTGAAGGGGATCGCGACGTAGTCATCCATGGGCGCCGTGCTAGAGACGTCAACGAGTCCGCGACGCCTTTCGTCTTTCCACGCGGGCTTGGTTCCAGAAATCTGGAGCCCCCGACCTCTTGTTCATTACCCGAGGCCTTTTCTTTTTCAGTTTCCATTGCCCCCTCACTACGATCTCCCCCTCTTTGCTCCACGGATGGCGATTTGGATGCGGGGGTCCGTATCTGTGGTCTGTTCAAGAATGACTTCCCCTTTCCCATCCTTCCCGCAAATATAGACGGTATCCTCTCGCTCCGGAAGACCGTAGGCTTCTCATTTGCGCCAGACCCTATTTTCAAGTCGTCGGCGGAGAGGGAGAGCTTGGTACTGAAATCCGACTCGAAGTCAAACGACGGGACATCGAATAAGGTCGGGTTCGACAAATTCTGCACGCTCAGAGAACGGACGTGCGAAGGCGGATGGTTATCCGAGCTCGGCGGCGAGAATCGACGTGGTGTTCCGGACAGCAGGTCAGAAGTGGAATGCGATCGGTGGAAGAAAGCTGACTGCGAGTGCGAGGCCGATTGTGAAGGTGACTGTATGGAATCGACGGCTGGGACCGCCACAGTCATGATGGAACCGGTCATCTCATGGTATGGCCATGGGTCAAGGAGGGAATTGCGCTGCTCTTACAGCCTTGTGGATCAACCAGACCCGGCCAGCGAGCAATCAAATCAGATTGAGCAAGCGAATGAACACTCGGGCTAGAAATGTTGAGTTGTGCACCGACCGTCCCTTGTATGTTATGTTGTCCTGTCCTGCCTGCCCTATGCTGTCCCGCGCTGGCCTACGTATTTCCCGGAGATGCTGGAGTATGGCCGTCAATGAAAACGAACAGGACTCGGGCCCAGGTAGTTATGCTGAGAATATGCTTTCATACGTAGTGGCAGCGTAGTGGAGGAGACCTTGCGCCGGCGGGTTACCGCATGGGTTTCGTACGTTTGTAATACAAGGGTTGATTCCACTATGCCCATAATAATAATACAGGTCAGCCATTATACATAACGCTCAACCGCATCAACTCGCAAACTCACCTCTGCTGGGTATCAATATTGAGAGGGCGCAGGTTAAGCAGTATATCGGGTTTATGGAACTCTAGCATAAGGAGGTATGCCATAAAACCGGAAGTCTAATTGGGTTCAGTATCTCTAGTCGTAAGAATGTGGGAAGGAAGAAGAAAAGAACTAGAAGAACTAGGCACTGTCTTGCTCAAACTAACGGCCAACCAGGCCACCAAGTATCAGATGGCTGCTAACGTTAAGGGAAGCGTTAAGCATAGAACGAAGGGCAGGGATACAACGAAGAACGAGGAAATAAAATGGCCTGGTAGGCTGGAGGTTGTTGTTTCAAGGAAGGTTTAGCAGCAAGGCTCAGCGGCTCAGCGGCTCAGCATTCAGCATTCAGCATTCAGCATTCAGCATTCAGCTTAGCCTACCTAGGTGGTAAATGGATAATTTTACCGAAGTTGGCAGCACTTGACGTTGGAGATCCTAATACTTTAGGAGGTAGGCGCGCTGGCTGACTGGGCACGCTAGGCACGCTAGGCAACCAGGTATGTAGTGTATGTCGTGTATGTAGGTACAATACCTACGTTGTATGTATTAGTTTGTATTAGTTAGTTACATGTAAATATGTATGTATATACATACAAACATACATGGAACGCCCTTGATAGTGCAGCTTATGGTGAAAACATATAACTAACCTACATACCTACATATCTTAATAATCCCCTAGTTAGCATGAATCATAGATCGATAATAAAACAGGAGCCTGGACGGTTTGCAAAGTCGAAAGATATACCCTAACTACGTAATGGTTCAAGTATTTAATTCACCCCCTGTATCGCACTCATATTTGGTTTGTGTTCATTCAGGGGTTCAATGTTCAGCTACTAAACTTTGCCCGGGACCTACTTACCAAATCATGCCGGCTGGTTGGTTACCTAAGGTATTACTTCGACTACCTAAGATAAGGTAGGTTGCTATAGCCACGTGCAGCAACTCAAACATGACCTGACTATGAATCCCCGAAATTGCCCTATGTTCCGGACTGACTCGCCCACCTAGACATTCACCTTAGGCGTGTAGGTACCGCCTACGTCGTGGATGTATGCTCGGGTTTCGGTTACAGAGGCCATCTGCCTGTCTGTATGTAGGATCTATGTAGGGTCTTAACGGTTTCAAGCCGGAATTGCGGAATACAATCTCACTTATTCAGGGGTTAATTGGTTAATTCAAGCAGGTCGTCCTAATATTGATCAGCAACCAGTTCTGAACGTAACATTCATGAACCAATAGCAGTTGTCAGCGACGGCAAACAAAGTTTGATACCTGCCTTTAACGTCAAGTAAGAAGAGGGGAGGTGGTTATAGATTCAGGGTGAATAGATCACGCCCTTACAGCATACGGATCCAATGCAAGCTACTTACTGCTACTTACCATGTCCGGGTACGCAGTCATGGAGTGAACGGTCTGCAAAGTTCGGCGAAAGCCCGCAGGCCAAGCTTGTAGGGTGTTCACTTCCACGACCAATGATCTTGCCAGACTTGGTGATATATTTTCAAGATACCTCGGGGCTGTACGAGATCCCAGTGGGTCGCTGCAATTTTCTAGTAACCATCTACAAGTGCCACATGGCGTTCACTACCTACATGTATGTATGTATGTAGGCACCTAGCACTCGCCTAGCACTGGCACTACATGTAGGGATTTCAGGGACTTCTAGCTAGCCTCGCTAGCCTAGTTGGCGATCCGAGGGCCCGTTTTAGCCTTTCAGATCTAGATATGAATGGTCGTTCCTATAGACTATTAGAGTTTCAGCGGACACCGGTACCGTGGCACCGTATCGAAGCATATTTACCCGTAACGAGGCAACGAAAAGTTCCCGGCCTGAACTGTGTTTTCTCGAATGTTTCACCTGGAAAGCAAAGTTGTTCCACTGCCCATCATTCCGAAAGCTGGCATGGCAGTGCTGGCAAGTTGGCTAGGCTTAGACAACTACATACATATGTAGGCATTCGGGAGGAGGCACAAGCCCCCAAGTGAGGAGCTTCGCCTGGGGGAGATCGGCAACACGCGCGCCAGCGGCCAACACAGCAAGTGATCATTGCCGCTAGATCACTGCCAGTAGACACATAGTTATTTCGGTGTTCGGGCAATGATATCGTTCTCAACGGCAATGATAATGTGGAATGATAGTGTGGAAATCAAGGCGGACTCGGGGAAGATTCAACAGTCCGCGACTATATGCATGTGTAGGTAGTACTATGTAATTAAGTACCTACCCCTTAGGTCTAGTACCTAAGGTGGTTTTGATGTGACGCAATTGGAGAGCCATGCCCGGAATATACTCCGATTAATTGCTACACGTAATTAAGGATTGGGGTCGCATTGCATCTACTGCTACCTCATCCTACCACCTGATATGCCTTATAGATGAACGCAATCCTGTAGATACTTAGTATTCATCTGCCTACATCTGTCTAGATTGTCGGTTATGTCATAGCCGTCATAGCTACCTGACCGCCTACATAAGGTAGCACTCAGCCCGACCACGCCGACAGAACATCGAACGATGCCAATTGCATAGCAGCGCCTCCCTAATAAAACCAAGATGCAAAGAATCGTATTTCGGACTCGGATACAGCCTTCGGTTATGGAGTGGCTAACGACAAGTGGGAAATATCCGCGTCCCAATGCAAGCCATGCATTAGCTAGTTACCTCGTGGAAGCCTGCTAGTGGTAAAGGCATCGCGCAAGTTCGTACCATGGCATATTAGGGTACCTATATAGGGCTTTGGCGTGGCCGGGCTGTACATGTAAGCGCATTGCAAGGAAATGACGGGGATGACGAAATGGAAATGCGCGGGGCGGCTTGATATGCTCAAGAATGGAGTTGGCGCTTTCATTCTGTATACCCTCGACGGAAGAAGTCACGGCTATTCAAAAACTTGGGGTCAAATCGTCTGCGCGAGCGGATCGTATCTTACTAATACCAACCACTGAAAGAAGCCCACAAACAGTCAGCCAGAGGGGAGGCCTTCCCCTGACTACTAAATTGAACATAGCTTTGATCAGTTATACACGAAATCGCCTCCTCGTTTCATCGCCCAGTCAGAGCTATCGAGGATAGATTACGCGCGCGCAGCACCCAGAGGTTTCACAGTCGTAAAGGCAAATATTCCGTGCCAGCACGCCCGGACTTGACAGAGCCACGATGGTCTATCCATATACCTATCTACGGATCTCACTATCGCGACAACAGTGAGCCCTAGGCTTGGAGTCCGGCTCGCATTACGGTGCCTAAGTTCGTACGTGATACCGGCTTGAGACTGCGGGCTGGCTACTTAGCTAGGAAACTGGCTCGCCTCTCTAGACGGAGACGCCATCGCAGACTATCAGAGATGAGAGGTCTAAATCGACAATGGCGGCAGCCATGCGGCGAGCTTGTGTACCGCCTATCTGATCGAGCTAGGAGAGTTTCACGGCAATGAGCCATGGCGACGATGGTGGCGCCGCCATCTAGATGAGCCGAGGGTATTGAAGCATTGCGGCTCCTGAGCTTACTCGCCGGACTTCCACATAAGATGTACGATATGTCTCAACACACCACGTGACCAAAGTAGCTGGACAATGGGCGGCCAGATTCAGCACCTAATTGTCAGCACCGGACGTGTCTATCTACGAGGCTACTGATTTCATCCTCGGATAGGTGTATAGGCGACCAGCAAGCTACCTATAGCTAGATATAGGTAAAGGACAATTATGAACGGGCAGGTTCCCGGTTGGCTTCATGCCCAAGGCTCTGTTGTCGACTGCTTTTTGTTTCTCGATATACTGCGTTAGATGGTTTTTGAGAACCCATCTACACTCAGTCTAGACACTGATCACTAGCAAGCTTGATCTGGGTCTCTCGACAGGACTAGGTCCCGGCAGGATGCTTCACAGCGTATTCTTTCATCCGGGGACCATCCCCATGGGGATAGGACCTCATTTCGTTGTGTATCCCCTCAGCAAATCACAAAGCAGGGTACACCAGTCGCTGCTGTCGCATGTAAGCTTTGTGATAAAAAAAGTATTGACAAATTGAGCTTCATCAGCTTTTTTCCAAGATTCTCTGAGCATTGGCCATCTGAGAGTTCAAGATAGTCTAGGGAGACTTCTCAGCACACACTATGATCCAACATCTGGGCCATATCGACGACGAGCTTCTAGTCCTAGCTAGGGGTGGGTTGGGTTCTCCGACTCGTTCTTCCAGGTTCAAAAAGATCCGCAGCCAGTCACTCATCCACTCGCATAGCCACTGCTGAGCAACCCACCACTGCTTGTCAAAGGCAACCCTTCTGGCCATGGAATGGGTCGAACTAGGCGCTCTACTCCAGGGCCGCCAGGTCCGAGAGGCCGGACTCCTGCCACGAGCTTGGGCATATATCCGTTCCGCCAGCTTGTCGTCGTCGACGCAGCACGTGTGCCGCGTGTAACTATTTAGCTCCTGCTTGGCGTCCGGGTCAAACGGCGGCGACGCCTTCCATCATCGCCCGGGAGGCTCGACCTCATGCACTCGGCGCTCGGCTGGTCGTCCATGAATCGCACATGCAGGCGCTCGCTGCCGGGGATGCCGAGGGCGGTTTTCGACATCCCAACCCATCGCCAGTACCTGCGGGTTAGTAGTTGATAGACTTGTGCTAAGGTATCTAATTATGCTGTGCGGTAAGCCGCCTGCATCACGCGACGTCTGCGACTCTTTAACGGGTTTCGATGTCGACGGCATTGCCATACGCCGGCGCAGTGTGGATGCGGCTTGACGCGGTGCGGTTGCAAGTTCGTCCCCTGCTTGAGGAAACCCGGGGTGTGTCTGGTCACTATTCGATAGGGAGGCACTGGCTGCTGGCCGGGCCGTGAAGGCGTCCTCTGCTGGGCCCTTCTGCGACCCGGAAGCACCGCCGTGGACCCCAGGTCCACGACGACGAACGTCATACGCAAGGTACATCGGCGGACTTCCTCTTCTGTACGACCATGCCGGTTTCGTATGTACTTGAGGGTCACGCGCGAGAAGTCCTCGTTCTCTCGCTCCCCTCAACGACGACAGTATCGCGGAAGGTCCCAGTAGCTAACCAAGTAGCCATTCGAGATGCGGAGCGTGTGTTGTATTAACCAGGCGTGGATACACTGCGCGTTGTTTGTGTCCTTGCTGTCATCCAGCGCGCGTTGTGTGTGCGTATGTGTGCGTGTGCATGTGCGTCTCGAAGCTGGCGTCTGCCCCAGCGCCTGATCCAGCGCCAACTTGACACGAAACGACACGCCACGCAGTCAGTCGGACTCAGAGCAATGCCCGGACCAGCCCATCGTGCCCCCACTCGGCCGGTGCTCATCATCCGCGGGTCCAGGACGAGCCACCCGCCGAAGTTGACCCCGTGGGTCTTGCCCGATGGCAGCGGCGGCACTCGCTTTGCCGTTGTTAGGGTCAGCGCTAAGTAGCAGCGGTGCTGCTGCTGTTGAAGGTGGTTAGGTCGCGGCCCGTTGATAGCCAGGCTAAGACGCCGTTTAGTGGACAAACCAGGGTTTGAAGATAGAAGTCTAATGATGGTATGATGTATGATGCAGAATATAGGTGGTGCTCGCTACTAGAGCGAAGAAGGCAGATCGTTCTCATGAACGTGGGCTCTAGTCACACGAAAAGACAGCGTATTATCAACCCGTGAGAAGTTGTGAAGATCTCAGAGTCTTTGGCATCTGCCCCCCCCCCCCCCCCCGCGCGTCCGTTATATTTTGTCGTCAAGTACCGAGTCCCTCCCTAGCTGGTAGCTGGGCGTATAGTTGAGCTGGATTTCTCTCTATCCCATAATGTGGACATAGACCAAACGCCTTCAATTTTCAAACATCCATCCGAGAATATTACTTGGACCCTAGATAGTGAGGGTGAACAAACTCTTACAAGTGTAGCTAGTACTGCCTATAGTCATCCGGTAGTTGCCTATCTACCTTACATCCCAGTATCGTACGGAATATGGATGGCATGTATTCCTGGCGAGGCCCCTGTTATTGAAGCTAAGGTCCTGTGATAATCATAACACCTTTTATATATGAGTAGACTGATTTATCCAGTGATACTCCTATCCCTTGTCACCACTTATGCGGATGGTCGGCATGCTACGATCCGATTGCTACTTTCATGATTGGTTGTCTATAGCCCTAGATAGTATCATAAGGGCACAGCTCTGCTCTGTCAACTCTTCTCAATGTCATTCTCAGTAATGTATTCTACTTATGGCACCATGGCAGCTAGCTTGAGTAATTCAGTAAACCCGTACGTATCTCTACAAGTCCAAAAGGCATGGATTCTTCTATGCATGGTAACATTGTTTGGGTATGGTCGATACAGAGAGAGAAAAACTTTTAGTCAACTACTCGATGCCGTATGTCTGGTTGCCCGGTGGTTTCAATAATAGGTAGTCATGGAGCGCTTACACATGTTCCACTTTGGATGATGTGTGGTATATATGAAGTACACATAGGCTATTTTGATACCATGAAAAGGTTCGAGCATGATATATATATATATGTGTGTGTAGTCATCTGATCATGCTTTTCATACAGTAACATCAATGCTAAGGATCTATAAGGTTGTATCAGTGCTTCGTTTATTCATAGTACCCAAACTCCGTAGATGATACAGAAGCTTCATACAGAACCCTCAGGGTGACGTGGACAACTATGTATGAAGTCATGTCTTGGGGATCAGCTCCCCTTGCAGATCTTGAGCTTGAGCGATGAGTATGGGCAGGTGGGAGTCGGCATGGTTTGCGACGATGAAATATTGTTCATCGAGTTGCCGCCGCTTGGATAAAACCTAAAATCCTTCTTTCTATGTAGGATCGACAGGACCTGATAGCAAGACCGTGGGTTTGATGGGAATTAGCTTGGTTTCAAAGCATACGAAACAAACGGGTGGAAACGCGGCGGCTGCTGCGCGCGCGGGCTTATCTATCAGCCTCAACCTACATATTTAGTAGGCATCTATAACTGCTGATAAGTATCATCCTGTGTTTATCAAGGTTTATTCTAGTAGGGCTCTGCTTTGCGATCCATTTGTTTCCTCCTACTGAGACGGTAGTTCGTGCATGCAAGACAAGAAGAGTATGATGCATGTGGGACAGTGGGCAACCCCTGGCCTGCCCTGGCCTGCCCTGGCCTCAGTGGCTTACCCTGGCACTCAGGCACTGCAGATGGCAGCCGTGGCAGCCGTGGCAACCCTGGCTCAGGCTTCGGGAAGTCGGGGGCAGGGGTCCACGCTAGCCCGATGCAGCCACACGCTTTCCGAAGTGTATGGGCCGTACCCCATACCCGCGCCTGGGTGTTGGTGCCAAGACTTCCCGTTTATGATCTCCGTGCCGCCTGTCTGCCGCCCAGAATCGCCAGAGGTGCCAGAGGTTCCAGAGGGACGCGCTGGCTGATCACAGGTCCAGGGCCGAAAGGCGCATCTTAGCTGCATTTAGACGATGGAGCCACCTATTTCCGCCTCTTTAAGGTCTTGAACCACCTCACTAGACTACCTGGTTAGTTCGTATGTATGTAGGTATGTAGGTACAAACTTACGTACCAGTAGCAAGAGTAGCTACTGTAGCGGCTTGAGCTACATAGCTGGCTAAAGTAACCAGGTAGACAGACTACTTACCTAGTATCACAGAACACACGTAGTTACTTCGTACACTGTCTGAGAGTCCCATACCACTTACGTACGAATGATTTACCGATGAGCCGACCAGTTGACGTTAAGCTCCAACAAACTGGTAACTTAAAGCTTTGACGAGTCCAAATCATTCTCCGTTGTCATTGCATCCAGTTCTCCCCTCCTTTCTCCTTTTCCATCTTCATCATTGCAAAATACGAAAGGGAGATAGGTAATCCTGACCACTTCCCCGCCCTGGCGATTATCCGTCTGCTCCCCGTGCACCATTCCTGCTTTTTAGCCGCAGGTTCGGTCTAACGACCAACTTTCTCTATACGACAGTGTTTTTAACGTTTACGACTCGAGTTGAAACAACCTGTTTCCCAATGCTAATATCCTGATATCCTCTCCATCTCTCCAACTACAAGCGCGGTGAACGCCGGCTCTCGACACCCACAATAGGGACATCACATTTAACCCGCATCGCGCGCCTCTACCCAGTCGTTCCTCGAGTTCACGCCTCCGTGGTATAATAGGTTCGCGACAGCGTTGAACGAACTCCCTGACGCATGCGTGGGGTTACAGCAACAGATATCGATATAATCTAGTCCCGGTCATCTCCGCTGCGGCTCGAGTAAACCTAATTTGGAACCAGTCACGACTTAACACCATCTCCTTCCCGCACCCTGTGCGAACAATCCGAGCTTGTTACTTCTCATCTTCGAAACCAGGAAGAAAAGTCATCCACAATACCATGATGCCTTCGCCAAGACGATTGCGCCTCCTCATGATGGCGGTATTAGGCACCCTCATCACCATCCTCTTCTTCACATCCAAGATGCGCCAGACCACCCCGCAGGACACGCGGACGATCCAGGACTTCTACCACAAGACGATGAACGCCATGGACCACCCGCGCGGCGCGGGGCAAGTAGTTGGTGGCGGAAAATCCTCGACGAACGATCCGCACGTAAAGGATAAAGACGGGGACGGATCCATCGGCGAAGACGACGAAAAACTCGCCAAGGAGATGACGGAGCGATTGCGCGCGGCTGAGCAGAAAGCCAAAGATCTCGCCAATAAAAAGGCGCCCCTGAGGCCCGATTCCCCTCAAAAGGTCGTGGGTGTTGGAAGCGCCGCCGGAGGCCAGGGCAAGAAGGGTAAAAATAGGGTGGGCTCTACCGCGGAGGACGATGACTCAACTGAAGCGGATCTGGAACTTGATCTCACGTTGGAAGAGATCTTCAAGAAGTCACCAGGTATGTCTCTTGGACCACCACCCCCCACTCTCACATATGTTTCTGTGCAGCAAGCTCACCCACCTGCTTTCAGTGATCATTTTCTCGAAGTCATTCTGTCCGTACTCGAAGCGCGCCAAGGGCGTTCTTCTCGAGAAATATTCCATCGACCCGCCCCCCTACGTTGTCGAACTCGATGAGCATCCTCTCGGCGCTAAGATACAGGCCAGGCTGGGAGCACTGACGGATCGCAAGACCGTGCCCAACATCATGGTCAACAAGAAGAGCATCGGAGGCGGCGACGAGATTGCCGAGCTCGATGGGAGGAAGACCCTGATAGACAAGTTCAAGTCCATGAGCGCCAACAAGTTCACGATGAAGGAGCGATTTGTCGACAAATCGAAAGAGATATGAAAAACGCAGGGAGCGAATAGGGAAAAGGAAAAAATCAAAGGCACATGATTCAAGCTTTTGGCAGTAGTATACTTTATTTTGGTCTGGTCTGGGAAGGAGGGTATTCCGGGCACGTGGATGGGCGGTGGTAATACCATGGGAGCGCGCCCGTGGTCAAATTCGCATCAAAGGCGTTGGGGAGTCCATCTTTTGGCTGGGGCACAACACGACTTCTTTGGGTGCTATGCTAATCGCGGTTATAATGGCGCGGCAGTAAGTATGCCAGCCGTGAAAGTCGTGGGGATGGGCAGATTTTGTCTGTTATGTATGATACTGCCAAACATCTATATGAATTATGGACGTGGTGTATGTCCCAGGTTCATGCCCCTATCAGATCTGGTCTTGGCTGTCCACGTCGATTATTGGTGTACCTACCAACATACGATATCTGGGAAGCACAAGGCCCATTGTTCACATGCATGCTGTTATATTGATTCCTTCCATTGATTGCAAGAATGTGTGTACCTTGGTGGTTACTTATAAGCAGGTTTGAGGAAAGTGCGACGACTGGATGAAAGCTACTCCTTCATCAAGGTTGTATGCGCCTATCCATCCAATGTGCCTCCATATCTGTCTGCACTTAATCGTCCCTGCAGCTCCTAATGCAAGCGGAACATAGGTACCTACTTGGTTTGCTTATGTCAGCTTGCTACTACCTACCCCCTACCTAGGTATCAGCCTATTCAATCATGTGTACCTACATAGGTAGTATGCCTAGGTACTTGTATTATGTATGGTATTTATTAAGGGGTTCAGGTTGATTGCGTAATTTGACAGTCTGTCTATGATTAAGTTGTTCATATTTTACTATAAGTAGTTAACTATGTAAATACCTGTGATTAGGTATTAAATCACATCTTGTTTATTATGTATATACGTAGTTACATAAAGTTGCAATACAATTGGTGTTCCTAGAACATCACGTGAAGCTGATCTAAACTGGAATAATAGATCTACATAGGCTGGTAGGTACGTCATTTGCATCATTATTTTCAGAGTTACCTAATTATTCACATATCGATCGTTTTCACCTATTATACGAAGGTCGCGGCCATAATTGTTAATAACGCTAAAAATTAACTAACGTGCAATAAATACATTAAAGCCCCATATATACTATATAATAACTGGCATATCCCGCATTAGGTTTTTATACATTTTATATGGCATTAAAATAATACTTAATGCTTTTAGCATTTCCTATTAATAACTTACTAATACTTCGAACTTTTTTTTTAATTAATTTGCTTCTTTAAATATCGTGACTTTTCGAAATACTAAAGGAATTCGACGTTGCAATTAAGTCGTAAGCACTTACTTTATATACAAAAAAGGCCTTAAAAGCGACGATAACTGCAAAAACCGGCTATTTAATTCCTGGTTTTTCGGGCTTATTAAGGAAAGCTAAGTTTCGTAGCTACGTTATTAACGGTTTTATCCTTTTTAAATACGTTTTTAAAAGGCCCGGTCGAAACAGAAAAAAGGTTATTACGACCGAAAAAAAAAACGAGATTATTAAGATTCTAACCTCGAATAAAGCGTCCCGCAAATTCTTTACCCAAAAATTAACGACATACTTTAATAATTAATAACCCAATAAATCCTTTATTATATCCCGTCGATTAATCCTTCGAACCCTTAAAAAAAAGAAGTTTAATAGCGTTAAACTTATTATTAAATTCGGCCTTAACGATAGTTCTCGAATTAAACGTTTAAAGTTCGCGTTATAAGTACGAAACTGGACCTTCGAATAATAAATGGGTATTATATAAAATAATAAGACTTTTATAACCCTAGGAAATACTCGCGGGCGTTAACGTATGTAGCGACGTCTTTAGGAATTTTACAATAGCATTATAAAAAGGGAACGATAAAAGGGATATATGGACTTTATGTTTTAAGGCTGCTTTTGTTATATAAAAAAAGGACCTTTTTATTATTGGCCTGTTCAGATTAAAACAATAAGGAAGAACTATAACAAAATAATAAAACAATGGAATAATACCTACGAAACTGAAGCAAAAGGTCGTTAGAAAATAAAAACTTATATACGGAAAATAGGAATTGCTAGGAACAAAAATAATCGAAAGCCGTAATGGAAATTCGATAAGAATTACGGCGTTCAAGTTAAGGAAAATAAAGCTAGCGGTATTAACTGGATTCGGTATCGCGAGAAAATTTTAAAGCCATTATTTATTCCGTTCGTTAAAAGAATAAAAAAAAAATACCTTTACATTTACTTTATCGCCCAAAAAAACAACGTACCTTTTTACGTATCGAAATAATATATGAAGGTCTGGGCAGCTAAAGATATCCCCATTTTGATCTGGCCCGCTAATTCGCTTAACCTAAATACCATCGAATCACCTTGGTTTTAAGTAAAGATCGCTATTACAAAGGCAAACGCTTTAAAGAATCGTTCGGAAATAAAAAAAGCCTGGTTCGCAACGTAAAAGAATTACCTTTAAAAAAAGCTTTAACGTTACGTAAAACGGATACGTCAAAACGTTTAATGGATAATTTACCGGCTTAGAAGAAATAACTATACAGAAAAAACCTAGCCACCGAAAGGAAAAAAAGCGAAAAATAAAAAGGAAAAAATAGCTAAAAAACCCGATAATGCCCTTAAAGCCGAATGGATTAAAAACGCGGAAAAACACCTTAAAAAACAAAAAAGTGGCAGCAGTAGGATTTACCATATGGTTCTAAAAAATGCCGCGGGCGACTTTTATTCAAACGAAAGTGATTTTTCGAATCCTTTTGCCGGCTTGGGTCGCTTTAATTTAAATTCCGATTCCGATTTTAATTTCGATTAATAATTAATTAATTAAAACAACTTTAATGGACTTATAATCGTTAATTTCTTACGTTATACGGCTTCAATTATTCAAGAAAGTGTATATAATTGTAGGATTTAAGTGGTATAGCCCCGTATACTGTGGGTAATTTTTAGCGTTATCAACAATTGTGGCCGCGACCTTCGTATGCCCCCTAATGACTTACCTAAAGCCTGGACATAATGCTTCCAGTGTTCTTTGTCCCAGAGCAGCTACGGCAGTTACATGTGTCAAGTAGGCCTGTCTAACCCAGCTAACCTGGAGACCTGCTATTGGGGCTGTCTTAACTTTACTCTTGGGCTGTACCCATACCTTGCCAACTGTCGGACCCACAGTAAAAGGTTAAAACCCCCTTATGCAGCCACCCGCTATAACCACCAATATCGCACCTAAAACGAACCATTCGGCATTATATCGTCATTTTGCAAGTGCTATGTATTACTATAATACCGACACAACACCAACGCAAAACCGAAAACTAAAACCGCGGGTGCCGGCACGGGGGGCGCTGGCACGGGGGGCGCTGGCACGGGGGGCGCTGGCACGGGGGGCGCTGGCACGGCCGCGTTGGGTGCCGCTTTGTATAGGGGCGGGATCATCGTCTTTGCAATAGGAATTGAATCGGCATTGCCGTTATGTCGTAGCCCACTATTGGTTCCCAAGCTGTTGTATGCAAAATCCGTTGGTTTAGGTGGGAAACTGGGCGTTGCAGCATCTCCGTTGATGGGAGGGACTAGTGCACTGGGACAGTCCGGCCACCAGCTGTCAAGGTGTGGGTACAGCCCAAGAGTAAAGTTGAGACAGCCCCAATAGCAGGTCTCCTAACCTGCTAACCTGGTGCCTGGGTACTTCTGTGGCTTGTTCTCTGACCCTATTTCCATAATTCCAGAATTGGTACCCCGCCGCTAGCGTGCGGATGTTGCAATAACCTCAAAGTTCTACTCGACCTTCCGTCTGAACTTCCGCGGCGATGCTCGAATCAGGCACTTCTAGTCTGCCTCGATCATGCACTGCGATCGTAGCGCGTCGTGCGAATGCAGCTTGCCTGGTCGTGTGAAGAAAGGTCCGGAAGTACCTACAATGGGAAGCAGCGACTTTTCAAAGGGGTCCAAATCAATGACCTTGATGGCTCGTTCCCAACTTAGTTCCGTCTTGTCTACCTGGGCAACAGGCAACCTAACAAAAAATCAAGAGTGAATTGAGCAGAATGGCTGCTGCAGTGCCATCAAGGTGCCGCAAGTCATCTCGATTCGTCATAACATCACAAGCATTACTATGTATGTGGGTTTGCAGGCCGACTGCTGCCATCTCTCTCCCTAAGACTTGAACACACATATATGTATTATCGAATAATTCTGTTTTCGATCATCACCTGGACCTCTTGAGAACGGACCGCATCTTTAGTTATCGACAAGAAAGGCAATATCCGTGCTCGCGCGCTTGTCTCGAACCCCCTAGTCCAGCCCCCCTGGAATTCAGAATCATCATTTCCATAGTATCATCAAAGTCGTCGCTGCCACTTCAATCCCGTCGATACCCATCGACCTCCTTCCCTCTGCATCGACTGCCTTGTATCCGTACCGGCACTCCCTCCATCGTGAGATCCAAAGATGGAGCTACTTCCAAGTGAGCTTATGCTCGAGATAGCCGGGCACTTAGACGTCAATTCCATGAAGAACTTCATGATGAGCAACAAGGTAAGTCAGCGAAATCAAGTCAACTTGAGGATGAAACATTGTCAAAGCAGCCCGTTGGTTTGAGGGCGATTTTCAAAACAATGATTCGAAAGTGATTGCGAAACGATCTGATGATGATATTCATGACGATGCTGTTTTTGCTCGTGGTTGGTTTAGCTCAGGATACTAACTCAGTCAACAAGGACGTCCAAGCGCTCATCAAGACCCACGAGCGATCCATCAGCGACGCCAAGGTCGCGGGCTTCTACATGCCGCCGGCGGGCAACGTCCTGTCGTCCTCGACGATCGAGCGGCACGTCCTGCGCGGCGGCACGCTGAACATGGCGGCGGAGCTGGAGCGCCGCGCGCGCCGCGCCGATGAGCTGTTCGACGACCGCCGCGCCCTCGCGACCGACGGCGACCCCGCCAAGGCAGCGGCTACCCCGGGCTTCTTCGAGGCCGGCGGCCGCTCGTGGACCTTCTACGGCTGGACGGACGCGCAGCGGGGCCGGCACCAGGCGCTCGTCCGGCGCGGGCTCGGCCTGTGCGAGCGCATCGCCGACGTGGCGGCCAACGCGCCCTGCACGGCCCCCGCCCCCGAGCGCTGGGCCGAGATCACCGCCGTCGACGACCCCTGGGACCTGCCCGAGGAGGCCCTCCCCGAGGAGCAGGGCGGCAGCTACCCCGACCCCGACCCCTTCCTCAACCCCGACGCCCGCCCCCACCAGCTCGCCCTCGTCCGCGCCCTGCCCGCCGACGACGTCCTGGCCCTGTTCTACTTCATCGCCGGCTGTGGCGAGGCATACAGCTATAAGAACGCTGACGTGCAGAGTGACCCTGTTGCTGTAAGTTTTGCATACACTAAACCCGTTCGCGTGCTCATATTCCCATACCTACATCCTACCCTAGCGTACTGTACCCTTCTCTACCCTACCCCTGATTTCGCTCGTCTCCATTTTTCATTTGGTACAATCTCTGCAGCTTGGCGGCTCGGGGATTACTTTAATTGTCTTCTGCGAGAGGAATACATGTTTTCCTGGAATCATATTTCAAGATGACTGTGCCCTGAGCCAACATCTCGCTGAATGGTTCTATGAGTGTGAATGACAAAGTGTGTGTGTTTGTTTGTATATAAGAACACAAATACAGGAGAAAGGATATATGGCTAACTCAAAAATAAATTAGGTGGAGCGTATTACGGTCTTTGAGGAGTGTGTGCTACGACATGGATCCTACTTTTTGTGGTCGCACGTTCACGGCCCCAGTCGGAGCAATCTGAAGCGTATGAGCAAAGTCATGATCAAAGCCGGCCTCCACGAACTGACGACCTGGGAGAGCGGCAAGCCAGGCCTGCAGCCCGGCCTCCGGATGACACTTATCGGGCGCTTCCGCGAGGTCTGCCCTCCCAAGGACGACGACGAGGGCCGCCAAAACGTCACCGACCGCATGTACGGCATGGTCAACGATTTGATCTTCGCTCGGGATGGCGAAAAGAAGAAGGGGGCCGCAGAAGAGGAAGGAGCTGCGGATGCCGAGACAGACGACGAGACAGACTCCGAGATGGATTCGGAGGCTGATACTGAGACTTAGACTTAGATGGTGCCGATGTCCACAACACTTCCAGTGTTGAGGACACTAACACATCAATGTCGCTAACAACATCGATATCGCCGACTACACCCACACTGATGACGCCAATACTGTTGCTAATGCCAACGATGTTGCTTGGGGTATTGTGGATTCTGATCAGG
The DNA here is from genome assembly GCA_022225965.2 of Diatrype stigma. Lineage (NCBI taxonomy): Eukaryota > Fungi > Ascomycota > Sordariomycetes > Xylariales > Diatrypaceae > Diatrype > Diatrype stigma. Next base: position 51,315 of record JAKJXP020000145.1, on the reverse strand, counting down.
TCACTGAGAGCTTTTGAGGATGACGAAGGTCAGTAGGGGTAATGAAGGGAGGAAGGGGGGACAAGGGGCGGGGACAAGTCGCGGAGTAGCTTGTAGGGCTTGGAGGGGACGTGACGTGACGAGCCTGGGCCTGATCACTGTTGAGACGGGGATGCTGGCTGAGACGTGTAGGATAAGGACGGTTTTGACGGACGGACGAGCATAAGTGCTTGGTTTACTCGCAGGGATTTCCCCAGGCTACCAATGGTGCGTCTGGGTTGAACAATACCTAGATAGAGTTCTATTCCAACAAGTCAAGTTGCTGCATAGCATAAGTGCTGTGCGGTGATAAGTTATTCGGTTGCATACTACACTCAAATTTTGGGCTCTCACTATGATGACCAGATGATGCCTGAAAGCTAACTGCTAACATAGTTGCACGTTAGCGATATGGCCACTATGTCTTTGCAAATGTAAAGTCAAGTCACCTATCACCAGTTCACGCTTTTCAGCGTCCCAGACTGTCAGCACTGAAGCAACCCAGCAAATTAAGTCTTGATAGCATGCATGCATAAATACTAATGCACATATATACACGACCAGGGGGTGCTAGTCCCATTGATAATAAGAAGGGCTTGCACTTAATATATCATTAAGCTAGGTAGCGTCAGCGACATTGCGGCGCAGCGACCACTGTATTTTTTCTTGTTGATCAACATGGAGCAGGTCATAATTAACTACACTGATAACAGTTATGAAGGTTACCTAGAGATGTGCAAACAAAGACCGATGTAACGCTACACAACTTCTATAAATATATTGAAGAGGGCCTGCTATCGCAGTTCCCTGGTGACATCGTCAGTTCCGAAGTGCTGTAGAGTTTGTCGCTTACCTTCCTGGCTCTTGACAGCACCATCAACATGAGCTTCGGCCTCGCAACTGTCCTTGGGACTGTTGTAGGAATCTACATCTTTGTTCGAGCCCTCCTCCACTTCACCCAAGATGCAAGGGAGCCGCCTTCGATCGAGACTACGATTCCCTTCGTATCCCCTCTCATATTGATGAACACCAAAAAGGCGAAATTCTACAGCGCAATGCGGTGAGTGTCGGGGTTCCTTTTGGGCATGTCACGTTGTTTGCTGATAACCTCGACGATAGAGACAAGTACAACCTCCCGATTTACACCTTGCGGATGCCTGGATCCAGGATGTACGTGGTGAACGCTACGTCACTTATCCCTGTAGTACAGCGCCAGTTCCGGGCTCTTTCTTTCACCGCGATAGAGGCAAACATTGCGAGAGACGTTGGTGGGGTGAGCAAGGCCGCCCACGAAATCATGGAACGCGATCTTATGCGCGACGAAGGCTATTTAATGAGCTTCCCTAAGTATATCCACTCCGCTGTAAGCGCTGGTCCTCACCTGGATGCGATGAATAGGAAGTCCATCGAAGTCCTTGCCGACTCCTTGGAAACATGGTCAAAGAAAGGTCCAGTGGCCGTTAAGATGTTTGACTGGATCCGCCATGAGCTGCTCATAGCCACTACTGATGGCGTCTATGGCCCGAAAAATCCGTACCGTAATCCCGCTATGGAAAGTGCTTGGTAGTAAGTCTTCTTATTGAAAACGGCCCCCAGGATATATAGGCACTGATCGACTTAGCAAATTCGAATCATCCATCATGACTTTTGTTCTCATGCCTTACCCCAACCTGCTGGCCAAGGAGGCATACCAAGCTCGCGAGTATATGGCGAAGACGTGGCGACAGTATTTCGGAGAGGGATGGTTCGAGACTGGGTCCAAACTGGTCCAGTCACGCGTCCATATCAACGACGACTTCCATATCAGTCGGAACGACACGGCCCAAGCTGAGGTTCTAGGCGCAATAGGGATTCTCTCCAACACGCTTCCTGCTACCTTCTGGATGGTTTATCACATATTCTCTGACCCGGTTGTGTTGGAGGATATAAGGACCGAGCTATCCAAGGGCGGACGGGAGGTCGATGGAGTGTGCACCATTGACATGGCCCATGTCAAAGACTCCTGTCCCATTCTGCTGTCCACGTTCCAGGAGATGTCCCGCTACAACGGCACCGGCGTTACTGTCCGTGTTGCTTTGGAAGATCATCTACTCGAGGGAAAGTACCTGATCAAAAAGGGCAGCACAGTCATGATTCCAAGTCACGTACAGCACACCATCCCTTCCGTATGGGGCGAGAATGTCAACGAGTTCTACCACAAGAGGTTCATAAGGGAGCCCGGCAGGAAGCGGCCTAACCCCCTCGCCTTCCGGGGCTTCGGTGGAGGAACGACGCTATGCCCAGGGCGACACTTTGCGACTACCGAAGTTCTGATGTTTGCGGCACTGATGGTCTTGCGGTATGACATCCGCCCTGTGGGTGGAAAATGGGTCCGCCCTTCGACGAACAAAGCGAACCCGGTGGCTGCTATGCCTGTCCCTGACTGGGACTTGGATATAGAGCTGTGCCCTAGAGATGACAAGGAATGGAGAGTCTCTTTCTCTGGACATGATAAAGGGTTGGAAATTTCGGCCGAAGACATCGAGGGTGCGACTTGAAAGCCTGGGACACTGATTTCACGAGTTTGGGAGTAATCCAAAGTTGACGCTAGAGACCTGGCACTAATAATCCTCGCCCTCGGAAAGGGACAGTTAATACCTGCTGTAGAACATTCTAGCTACGGTTTCCAGATCACAAACCCAGCAAATATTCACATTATTCGGAGTCCCTATCTGTGAATGAACCCCCTCTTTAAACCGTTGACTAGTCACCCATCACTATTAACGCTTGGTGCGTCAAGGTGAGCAGCACTATTTCTCCTAGACAATGAGTAATCCATAACCAGGCTTCCATGGTCAGACTGCAACATAGTTGCACAACATGAGACGAGGAATATGGGACTACGAGGCTTTACATAACCTCAACTATCCTCATTGGCTAAGAGTCAAGCCTCTCCGGACCACCAATAATACGCCTAAGGTTTCCATCCTATCTCAGGGAGGCGGGCGCCATGTTAGGTCTTGATGTCTTCTATCCAGTTACATAACCAATAGCCTCAGAAGTAGTTGTTCTCCTAAACAACAATGTCTTTCATCAATAGGTTCCAAGGCATATTTTTTACTTTTCTACAGTAAGCCCAGAGAATCTAATGAACAATCGCAATGTTTACGTTCACAAAACAAAGGTCTGACTAAGTAAGATTCGCTATATAATACCTACTCTACTCTAGTCTAGTGCAGTGCGATTTCATCTCATACCGACAATATTCTACTAATTTCCTGACTGCCCTAACAACAGACTCAGGTAAATCTATGCACTTCTCCAGGATTCATTGTAAGATGACCACTTCCGAATAGTTCCATTCACTTTCACCATCATATGACACAAATATTTCCATCATCAAAGTGAGCATGTCTTTTACATATAAGATAACCATTGTTCTCAGTTCCACATAAGCACACAACAATGCTCAGTCGCGACCTGCACTTACCGCACAGCACAAAGCCAAGACTAAACAATATCTTTGTCACTGCACCGAGACAAAACATATCGAGACACAAACGCCGGTCAATTGGGCATCACTCGGGAGGTATAAAGGCCAGGACAAAGTCCATTATCGAGTCTTGTGTTCTACTTGGCCCCATTCGTTTTCTTTCCTGATCCCAACATGTGCCGTCACATCAGACACCCGACCGTTTGCGTGTGCGGCTATCGCCCCGAGGTGGGCACAACCGCTATCAGGTGCTGGCGCCGACGAGGTCTTTTTCGCAGCCGCTTATCTACCCGGAGTTGCCCGGATTTCAAGGAGGTATGGCGGTCAGAGCAGGTCTTCAACGGCTTCGGCGATTGCCACAACGCCAAGTCTAGGGTCATGCCTCTGAACTACGGAGTCCGGTATTCGCAGACTGTCGAAGGCCCATGCCCTTCGTTCGAATAAGGCTAATCAGGGAGAGAGCAGTATGAGCACCGCATAGGGAATGTGCCATGTGCGTGTGTTCTCCTCTGGCATGCCGAACTTCAGGGTAGGCGGATGAACAGGTACCTGCTCCATTCGTTGTCTTTACTTATATCGGCATGACGCTGCTGACACCATAATACTATATATTCAAGGTATATCTATCTGTACGTGGAATGTGATCAATAGCAAAACAGGTACAGTAGATTTCGTGAAAAACGAGGATCGTGACACGTATGATTGCTGAATAAATCAATGTTGCATGATTCAGTAACTAAGCCACGAGGACAAGGGGGTAGTAGTTAAACAAGTGAACCCCCTCTTTCCATGAAGTAAAACCCAAAATGCTCGTGAACGGCACATACCAGACGTTACGACTCCCGATGGCTACTGCCGACGCTCTGCCGCCTGGCCTGCGGTGCCACCTTTCAGTTAGTCAACACAGTACTATCAGTGCACAGGTTTCCCATAAGCTTCTGTGGCGTTTCTGAATGGACCTTTTATTTGACGTATTTGCTACACTCTGCTAAAGCTCTAAGGAAGGAAGGAAAGAGGGAAGCGTCCGGGACGTATGGGGGCGGATCGGACCTCTATATAGGCCCAAATGGGACCCCCCAGGGGGGGCCCCTGCCAAAGCACTAGAGCAGCTCCAAATAGACCCATTTTATCGCGCCAAGTTCAAATGAGAAAAGGAGACGATTAGGTTGGAAAACTGTCAAGGTGCACTGCCAGGGTCAAATGATACCTATGCAGGTGCTATGATTGTACGCTCATGACCCGACAGCTGCAACATGACCTGGTCCCTTTCCTCTCGTCCCGGCCATATGGGTCCGGATATGGGTCCTGCCCCGGGGGCTGGGGCTCTAATCCCCGCTCATTACCCCATATTATTGGGTACGCTTATCTACATATGAGCTAGTGTATTGTCATCAGCCCTACGGCAAGGATATGGGCTGCATGAGTCTCCACAGCATATGTAGGTAGGTATTATGTAACGTAGGTAGCGGGGGTATTCAGCAATTCGGGATCTGTCCATGGTTCCAACTCGACAACATAAGCCAGATCAAGTGTCTAGTCATGATTCATCGGCCTCTGAAGCTCATTAAGGGCAGGTCTTGGCAGGATACCGACGCGGAATGCACCTGAGACAACGATGGTTTGACGAATGAGAGAGTTACAGGGTCAGCAATAGATAATCTTTTACAAAGCTACCTAGGTACATACCTACTTAACTCCGGGTAACGGAAATAACTACACCTAATATCCGGTGCCTCTTCCGTAGTTTCTTGTCGGCGTCGGTACGGAGCAAACAATCATCAATGCCTTGAATACCAGCGCGTTCCTCGAATCAATCCACCTGAGTCTGTTCATTTGCGCTGGACAATGACCGCATTCGGACGCATCTCCATATCACCCACCCACCACCTATCTCACCACCCATGTACAACGACGACTCGTAACTGCTGTGTACCTATAGCGAGCTATACTCACATGACATCAACGATGTACAGCTAACTTTCCTCACCTCAACGTAGCGCCCCTATTGGTACTGACGATCGAACCCGTAGCATCCTGGTTCTTCATCAGGTAGATGTACGCCTCGGAGACGTCGTCGGGGCTCCCTAGCTTAGAAGATCATATGAAAGCGTAGGTGGATTATTAACTATCAATCATTATTAGAAGTCGTACATTGATGGTTTCACTTTCATTGTAACGACCGCTATAAACAGAAGAGTCTTGTAGTCCCCGTTAGATAGCTTTTCCGCAACATCTACCGTATCTGCGCATTCAGCTACATGACTAGACGCTTGCCCCGGTGATCTGCACTTGGTAGTCTAGCCCCCGGCTCACGTCGCTACTCAACGAAAAGGGATCGTAGAGGTAGAGTGTACTAGGTGTGTTGGCCACCACCAAGCTGGCCTCCTCTCCGCTCTCGAGATTTACCTGCCCCTGACCATTCGCCAAGTTGACGTATCGAACGGTCTTATCCGAAGCCCTGACTGCCAAAGTCGCCGTAAAGGGCGCCGAGGCCGTTACCGTCACGCTGATCGACCCGCCGGTCGCCTTCAGGGGAATGATATTGGCCCCCATGTACTTCGGCTGCCGGCTCGCTTTGACCTTGTATGTACCACCCCCTTGCGAATCCAGGTCTATGAGCAGGAGTAAGTTAGTATGCTATTTCCATGGACTTTGAATTCAATATAAAGAAGCAAGGCGTGGGCTTGTCAAATACATACTGGCATAGTTGAGGGTCCCTCTGGTGTTATCGAACAAGTCCCTAGCTTTCGGGTGTCCGATGTCGACGTACGCCATCCGCGCCCAGTAGCGGCCGACGACGGACTGGATGGAGGCCGACGTCGCGAGGCGCGCGAGGACATGCAGCGGCGTCTCGTTGCTGCCGCGGCTGTACTGGAGCCACACGTTCCGGAAGTTGGCCATGCCGAGGCCGGCGTACCCGTCCGGGTTGTTGGCGACGTACGCCAGGAACGGCCACGCGTCGTAGTAGTTGCCGCCGCTCGTGCCGTCCACGATGACCTTGTACGAGTCGCCGATGACCTTCGACAGGCTGATGAGGGTGTCGCCCTCGGGCTGGCCGTGGCGCGCGCGCGCGTCCGCGCAGGTCGGGGACGTGAGGAAGGTGTCGGCCACGAAGTTCGCCACCGTCTCCCACCAGGCGCCCGTGCGGCCCTGGTCGATCCAGTAGCGCTCGGCGTAGGTCAGGGCGTGGCCGAACTCGTGCACGGTGATGGCGGGCGTGCCCATCCACTCGGCCACGACGTTGAGGAAGCTGAGCCCCTCGGCCGGGTCCGTGCCCGTGTTCGCGGCCGTGTTGGGCCCCAGGTCCGCCACGCTGTAGACGTTCATCTTGTACCACGGCCCGTCGTCGGTCTCCGTGTTGAACGACAGCCCCGTCGACCGCCACCCCTGGCCCTCCACGAAGCAGTCGTACGCCGCCTCGAGGCTCTGGATGATGGTGTCGGCCACGGCGTCGCTCGCGGCGTCGTAGATGCGGAAGTGCGCCGAGTCTTTGAACCGGCTACCTCCGGGGCCGACCTTCGTGTTCGGGGTGAATTCTGCCGGCGGTGCGGCTAGTGGCCGTGTTGGAGCGCCCTTCACGGCGATGGCGCACCACCATAACGCTATGAGAGACGAATGTATCCCCATAGTAAATATATCCTGGTTTCCAAATGATTCGCGGTTGGGCAGTCACATGAGGCTCATGCCAGCATTCTCATAACGGGTTGGTGATCGTCGTTCTTATATTGCCTGAATAACCTGCTGTATAGTTCTGTCACGGAGTTGATGCCCCGTATACCCCATTATAGATCATGTTTTTATGGTAACAGGTAACGATTAAGCGGATAGCCTAAATTGGGTTACCACCAAGCTACACTACCGGTTGCACACCTATGACCGCTTGGGTTCTCAACGGGTTCTGTTTAGTTATAATCTGCCTGCACCGTTCTAGGCCTTTGTCGACGAAGTCAGAGATAGGGGCAGCTTATCTGTATTCATACGAATGATACCTTCACGATATAGAAGCATCGAAGGATGGAGAACTTGGCATTTCATGCCACGAGGTTTATTGACCATAACTCAGAAGCGCGCTGCAACACCCTGTCACCAGCTCACAGGAACCTTGTAACCAGCCCATTCAGTCTCCGTATCTGCCTCCTTCCACTTATTGATGCCCCCTTGCACACCATCCACACCCACCTCCCATTGGCCGCTCACAATCTGCTCGAGCCATGCCTTTAACACCTGTTCCAGACGAACCTCGTGGGATCCGATGAACGGCACATAACCGAGCTGGTACAAGTCACCATAAGTGTCTTTTGCACGGCCGACGGCGCCCCTTTCTCCCTTGTTCTCTCCAAACTTCGCCCCATCGGCCGTGCGGGCATGCCCGGCGGATCCGATACCATAGGGCAATACTAGCCGGACGCCATCTTCGAAGCAGAGGCCCTCGAGGTGCGAATCGGTCAGGTACAGTCCCGCGGGATAGGCAGTGACCTGCGACCAAGGCCAGTGAAAGGGAAGATGTGAGCCTGTGAGATCGCCTGCTCCGTATGGGCTAGGCGTAGCGTGGAACGTAGAGGATGAGGCACGGAAGAGTAGTATGGGGAATTGTACGGTTGGGGGTGTGGATGGATCTCTGGGGAACCGATCCGATTCGATTGCGCTGAAGGGTTGCTCGCTGAACCAGCTGGGGTCGGGTATCTCTAGGCCTGGCGCTATATAGCGGAATGACGGTCGTCGCGCTTTACTCATGAATTTCCGGGCAAAGCTAGACGTTATACGTGCTGCATCTAGGGTAGGATCAGGAAGAAGCGGTAATCCACTCGTATCCGAAGGTATATCACTGGGCGGAACCCGAGACTCAATAGCGTCTAAGATATCATGGTAGGTTTGAAGAGTGTCATCTAACTGCTGCTGACTGTAGGGCTGAATTACCCAAGGACCAATTCTCGAATTTGTAGAGTCTGTGTTGGGATCGACAGCCTGAGCCTTCCCAACATCAACCATGTCGAGCCAAGCGCTCAGAACGACCTCCAAGGGATACCAGTACTGGCGACCGTTCCGGGTTATGAATGAGTCCAAGATGGACATCTGCATAATCGCGTCATTCTCTGTCTGGTCGAAGCTTTTAGCCCAAGTCAGCCCAGACAACGGTAGACGCACCCATTTAGCGGCTGCACACTTTCTCAAACTTACACCAGACCATCCAGCTTCGAGGCGATATCGTTAGCTACATAAAGGGTCATGTAGCGATCCGGTTCCGTCTCCACGGCCTCCCACTCATGATTCAACCAGGGGTAACCGGGGGGAGCTAGACCACCAACATAATAAAATAGCGAGTGGTTCGCGTCGACCACCAGGGCACGTTCCAGAAATGCAGCCAGTGACGGCGATAGTCGACTACGCACGCGCTCGGCGTCCTCTCCATAGTACTCAAACCAGGTGCGACGGTGCAGGACCTCGGCCTGGTCATCATTGGCGTCGTACTCCAACCGCTTCCCGGAGCCCACCCATCCTATTTCAAGCAGTTCGTTGTGCAAGGCAGCACACCGCTCGTAGTCTAGCCCATGAGTCACCCGCACGGGGTTCTCTGCAGTAACCCGCCACGGAGACGGGAGGCGGCTGCTGCTTTGTGGCATTCAAATGATCAAGTATGGAGCAACTCGGAAACGGATATGTTTTTACAGAGAAGAAAAGTTTCGATATCCAATCTTAGGAAGTACATAACTAGTAGACGAGCTTGATATATAAGGGGTGCCAAGCCACTAATACTGGGTGACTTAATGTGAGCAGGCAGCCGCCTTCAATTCATGGATGAGGCAGAAATGGATAATGCTGAGGAATATGGGAATGTCAAAGAGGGTCCTAGGCTGTCTACTAGCTTACCGGATTGTAGCCTAAGACCAGGCCTATGTAAGTAGGGCGCACCGCCACCTAGGACCCCCTTAGACTTGTAGATAGTATGCAGTCATCAATCCATACAAAACTTGACCCTATTTGCCCACACTTACGTTAGTATTAGATAATCGGAGCTCTCCTATCATGTACCCGTAGCTTAAGTCATATGTACGGGTGCTTTATTCTCCATGTCATTATATCCTTAGCTCAAATCAAACTTGTTCTCAATTCATTTCCAACCGTGTTCCCACTCCGTCCAAGGGGCTAAGATGTGATGCTCTAACCGAGTCCAACATCTTTTTCTAAGTTCCCACGCCCCAAACCTAGTAGCCAAGACTCATTCCAAAAGGAGAAAGAGTATCCGTGCATCCATCCTGACCTTCAATACTTGGTTTCTCAGGAATTCACAACGATTTGCTCGAACTTCTTTGTTACCTGGTACATATCTTCTGACATCTTCTGTGGCCAAGGCGGTTCCAATGATTTGCATCTTCATGTCATAGTGGCTCCCTTCATAAACCCGAATTAGGATGGCCTTTTGAATCCCCTTCATCCAGCAGATCAAGTCTCGCGGCTGAGCTTGGCCGGCTGTTACCCCCATTTTCCAAGGCGTCACGTTAAGGACAGGGTTGTGGAGTTGATATAGACGGACGCCTCGATCTGCATGGCTGTTTACCTCCTTCCGAGTATAGATCTCCTGAGCGTATGAACGGCCAGTCTTATCGTGGTAGTAATCTGTCTTATGGTGGTAGTCATTTGTTTTTAACAAGTGGGATTTGTAGTGCTCAAGGACGTTGAACGAGATATACTCTTTCCACCGAACGGTACTGACATGACTCGGGCACTCGGTTTCTAGCCGTTCCTGGTCCAGTTCCAAAATCGCTGAAAGCAGCTCATTGCTCTCTTGATGAGCATCTCCTAGCACCGACCTGAAAGCCTCCTGGACTTTCTGGGCCCATTCATCTACCTTGTGTAAGCTCCCGACGATTTCGGCGACGGATGGGCCGATATGCGAGATATAACCGAGCAGAAAAGCACTTTGCTGGAATACCTTCGGGTTGTCTGAGCCCTTCACTTCTTCGATCATCTGAACATCGTCACCCTTGTTCTGATACGGTGTTGAGACCTGTTGTAAAGGAGTAGAGTGAGTCACCATGAGCAGACGTTTGACCAATTTGCCGAACGGAATAATATCGGGCTCTGAAATCAGTTGGTGTTGGTTCACGAACTCCATAGTGTCCACCCATACATCGACGAGAGGCTTTTGGTAATCCATCGGAAAACCGTGGGCGTCAGCGGCCAAGCCCACTAGGCCGTATATCTTATCTCTCGGTTCTTTGCACTGAGCTGCTTCGTGGTCTATCAGGAGCCTTTGGAGAGTGTGGCTACCACTATATCTTTCCTTGCGGTGTCTATCGAGCCTCGAGGGCCCTCCCCAATCCGGCATATTTGTTGTGACGAGATGAATGAAGCTAGGCCAGTTCATGGCTTCTTTGCCGAAGCATACCTTGATATGATGTGCCTGCACGATCTCTTGGACAATCCATACGCGGTTCCAATAGTCATCCGCGCACAGATCTTTCACCATCTTGTGTTCATTATCCTCTTCACGTAGATTGTGAGTTTCACCATTGTCGTTTGCCGATAGGCTGTTCTCTTCATCTTTCGGGGTCCACAGGTTTGGATATTCGTCTTGGTATTGTAAATACCTGGCCCCTAGCCACACCACAACTGTGCGCGCTCGGGAGTAAATGTGCTTCATCATAAGGAGTTGCCTATTGCGCTCCATTACATCTTCTTGATTGATGCACAGTGCGTCAATCCAATAGAGCGTTTCGTCTCCTTGGCTTCGCAAGTAACGGAGGCCATCCCATAGGTTCCTGCCCACCTCAAACCTCGCCCCGTTGATCAGAATACACTGTGGATTGTTTTCATCACCCCATCTATATGAAAGAGCCTGAAACTTAGGCCTATCGCCAAATGGAATATGTTCCAAATCGCATGATAAGGGATCATCATCTTTCTCTGCTGGTCGTATTCGGACAAACCGCGTGCAGTCAACATCTGGATCGAGTGGCTGATACCGGAATTCTGCTGGGGCCAAGGGCTTGTCTACCTTTGCAGCTGAGCCAAGGCTGGTTCGGCGCCGTGTCTGGTTCGCAGACATGACGATAATGATCGGATATAGAGCATTAGTCGAAAAGGCTATAGAGGGGGGACGACTGAAGCCTAACAAGAAATGGGAGATGTCGATTTAAAGGACGGGTTGTGTTGGTTCCGACACTTATGTTACATTATTATGCCCCCTTTCCCCCTTACCCCACTCCATCTCTTCCCCGCCCAACTCCCTCAGCCTTCAGGTTGCTCAGGTATTCGAAGGGACAGAACCGTATGGAATAAACTAAAAGTGGGCTATATCAAGATTACCGATTTGGGATTTGTCGACCGGAGTAAGCACGGCTGCAGAAGCGGATGTATGAAGCTTAAACCACAATGATATTGTGAGGCTCACACCCCCCCAGCCAGTCAAAGCTGCCTATAAGGACTCTGCCTCTCCCGACACGACGATATCTACCTGGTGCATTTATCGGCAGTGGGCTCTTTTGCCCAGGCACCTCAGTCAAAGCTAGAAATTCGACACAAAGGGGCTCTTCCTCGTCGTCTAACCTGAAGTATTGTTGGAGAGAAACGGCGGTAATGTTGCCATGTTCGTTCGAAGTATCGAATAAGATCCACCCAATCATGTCACCGGCGTTGGAAAGGATCGTCTTGGCACCCGAATCCAAGGCCAGCTCGGCCTCCGACCAGCCGAAATGTGTGTCAGGAGCCCATCTTTCGTGCTGGCCAAAGCGAGGTATGTCCCCAATCGGTGTCCCGACTCCGAGGACACGGCCCGGGCCGGAAATATGAAGTTGTTGCGAGTCCCCCCGTACTTGGCCGAACTGTACCTCGGAAAGGGGTTCGGAGTGTGTATGGTCATCGAAGGTCCACGTCACCGGTCCACTCATGATCATCCAGCTCCAAGTAGGACAGGTGAAGTCGTAGTCGCTTTCGGACGAGCTGTCATGATGCGCCTTCGGCATCCAGAGCAGCTGACGGCACAATTCCTCTTTCGATCCCATGTCTAAGATACCGAAGTGGAAGCTGGCTCCATAGCGGGTGCCTAGCCGTTCCATCATGCCCTGCAACGCTTTATTCTTGTCGAAGCCGTAACTTAGCTTTGTCGCACTGTAGTCCTCAACCGAAGCTTGCCATAGCCTTCGGACTCTATGTTTAGGATGGTAGGTATAACCATCACCTGCCTCGGTCGTATCGTCTAAATTGAACTTCGTACGGGCCTCGCGCCGCTCCGGAACGCCCGTTTGTTCCGTTTCCCAGTACAGGCTGCACCTCCAACCGACGGTTTCTTGGGTGAAGAAGATACACCTTCTACTTAGCTCGCGTTCCTGATAGATCCAACCGCGTGAATACCACGCTTTCTGCCGGAGCTTTTCCCGCAGACCAAATGGTCTAGGATCCTCATGTATGAAAACCTCATGTGTCTCGTTAGGTAAGCTTTTTTCATCTTCTCGCGCTCGAAGACAAGCAGTCTTGAAATACTGCGGTTTGCTACGAAATAGACCTAGGTCAGTATCCGAAGATCCGTCGATGCCTTTTGCGTCAGTCGCCGCGATCATGCAGTACGCCCCTTCGAAAATCGCCCCCATTAGTCCTATCTGTGTTGCGAGATCGCCAGGGTCGTCTTGGACAATACAGAGCGAATCAACCCAGAGAAAACGCTCGCCGAATTCTCTTGTAAGACGTATTGCGTCCACAATCGTCTTAGATAGTTGCTCTAGAGGTATCTCCACATGCCACGCCTCAACAGTCACACTGGTAGTCTTTGGGGGCTGTATCTTGCCCCAACAATGACTGATGGTCAAATATCTCCCCACTTCTTGATAATGTGTCGTCCGTAGGCGCGGTGGCTCTGAACCGTCGCTGCACCCTACGTCAATGACCCTAAACGGTAGGGAGGTTGAGTGATTGAGGTCGTCGAAATATTGCCCCGAATAGGATCCACGCCGACATTCCTCATGACTCGTGCGGCATTCCTCGAGCCAGTCACGGAGCAAACGAAAGTTGCGCGGAGAATCGGCAGCTTGGATCTCCCTCTGTGTGATGGTTCCATTTTGAAACAGACTGGACTCTAAGACACATATGAAGTTTAGTCATCTTGTTCATGCACTTCGACCAAGGCACGGGTTCCACTGCGTACCTTCTGAGGCACATATAGACAGAGAACGGCTGGAGTGGTAGGAGTCGAGGGTAAACATGCCCCGACGGAGACCAGGGCCAGTAGGCGATGATTGCCAGCCCATCCGGCCATGATGAATGCGGTCGCATGCCTTTACATGCTCGGCACAAATCTGTGTATCATAGGAATTTGCGACAAGAGCGCAGAATTGGCAATGGAGCTTGGACTCTAGAATCTGGTGATAATCAAGGGGGTGCTCGAAACCGTTCACCAGCATCGATACGGTGATCGTATTGCAAGCTGCGCATATCTCTGTCGCCATCAACGGAATGTGATCGGTTTGGTCGGTTTGAATAGTTTCGATTTGCTTCAGTTCTACGAACTCTTCGAAGTGTGGGAGGGATATTGTTGTAAAAGAGATGTGGGCATGTGTTATAGGATGATGTACCCCAGGGGGGCGTGCTAGCTATAGGGACTAATTATAGGGATCCATGGGATCCATTTGGAGCCACCCTAGGAAGGCTATAACGGTCGGAAGGCTATGTGCTAAATCTGGAGCTAAGCTTTTTGGCACCTGCTAGCTTGTAAGTACAGCCCCGGCCATGCCCCCCCCCCCCCCCTTTTTTTTTCCTTTTTGCAGTCCTTAATAATGCCTTTAGCCAGCCTATTACTAAAACTCGCAACCGTTTGGTCCGTTTCTGTATTTAATGCTTAGGTAAAAGGGTGTTATAACGCAAAAGAATACAAATCGAATAACGTAACGGCATAAGTTGGGGGGTAAAAAGGGGGCGGCGGCGCTGCTTAGGACGGCACTGCTTAGACGGCGCTGCTTGGACGGCGCTGCTTGGACGGCGCTGTTTGGGATTAGCATGTAATATACCTAATGTTAGCTATCAGAAAAAACGAAAATATTTCCATATAAAATCGTGCTTATAAAACGAATGCGAACATATGCGTACATAAGGGGGAGGGGGTGTTGGGTTTATGGCTGTATGTATAAGTGTACTGGCAGGTGCCAAAGAACTTAGCGCCAAATTTAGCACATAGCCTTCCGACCGTTATAGCCTACCTAGGGTGGCTCTCCATTTGTGTAGTGGGGCTTCTACGGCTATGAGGGACTGTCCCCTAATTATAGCTTCCATAGGTTGAGAACCATTCTGGTTCATTCCTCCCCCTATCTACCAGTTTTTACTATTACTTTGCGCACCAAAGCTCCTGACAGTATGTGGGGCGCTCCATTAACTACCATATGAAGGTGGTTAGATTACAACTAGGACTGGTCGATCTAGTGGTAGAGAGGGAGGATAGAGAGCGGCTGATAGTCACGATAAGTCATCAAACTCAAACATGCTGAACATTCGCTATTGTGGTAGTGTTCCTGGGCTGAAGTATGGAGACTGGAGCATGATTTTCGTAAAAGGCATCAGACTTGGGGTCATATCATCGCCGTGATCTTCATCTTGGCTCAAGTACGTGCCGTAGTAATGGGGTACCCCTATTCGGAGATAAGAGTGTAAGGTGATCCACAGGGACGGTCTAAGCAGCCCTACCTGGTGTTACTCTAGAATACATATAGAACACCGCATAGGCACTAGTTGCCTGATATTTGATACTAGGTGTGTTTATATAACGGGGATGGAATATAGATATATCGGCTGGCAGGTTTGAGTGTACTTGTTATACTGGCGTACTCAGGTCCTACTTGCAATTTGCAATTCTTACATGCCCGGAAAAGACTCGACAGTGCTCACACCTGGAAACCCGGTTATGTTTAAGCGAGTAGTTCTTACTCTAACAACTACATATCATCATTCGTTGATGTCATGGCGGAGGACCCTCAAATGCCTGTGGCTTTGCCCAGCCTGGTCTAATCGATCATCGCCCTGGTCCCTGTATCCACCCCGTCGCCCCTAAGCCTCCGAGGTGAGCTCCTGAGCACCCGATCGTGCGGTGAACGCGTCTAGGTCCATTAATCCCTTCTCAAGAGTCTTCAGTTTCTTGGTCAGGTCCTCGCGCTCTTTCACGGTGCCGTCGTCCTCGGATCCTAGTTGCTCGACCTGTTCGTCTGACAGGTCCCACACCACGTCGGGGGAGAAGCTGCGAGGTGGTGAGTAAAGGATCTAACGGTGTCCAGATTTCTGGGGGACTTACACATCTGGGAGGCACTGTATAAGGCAGGTCTCGATGGCGTTGACACTGATGTCGTCGATGAATTTCTTGAGAGCGACCTATCATTTGTCATTTCTATTAGCTCCCGGAAGAAAATCATAGGAACGGATCTTTACCTGGTAGTAAGCAGCTGCTACGTCCGAAGCAAGCGATGCCGAGTATTTCTCCACATCCGGCCGCGTTGCTGCCCTTAGCGCCTGTAGAAGCAGCTTTAAATCCGTGTTATAAGTACCACCTTCCTTCGCTGTTCCAGCAGTTACAGCGGTAATAACACGACATTGCGCGTCAAATTCAGCATCGTGGCGTTCATTTTGTGTTTTCTGAACTATCTGGACGAGCCAATCATTGTAGGTGATGGGATGGACCGATAAATGCGGCTCTAAGAGTTCGTCCACCTTCTCCTTCAGATTTCTTCGAAGTTGATGTAATGATGGTTGAATCAGTCCCCTCATCAGGCGTGACTTGGTGTTCTGGTCGCAGAGCTCTGACACGACCCTGTTGAAAGTAGTCGTAGCTGCTTCGTGGATCTGTTCAACTAGATTCCGAGTGATAGCTTCCCAAGGTTTGCATTGTCGACTGAACAAATCTCCTACAACTAGAGGGTTAAACGTCCCCGGTAGTTCACGACCACGGCATTCAACCATGAGAATTTTCACCTCGTCAAGATAGTCAGGCCTCATGATGTATCTCGAAGGTTTACTCCGGGAAGGCTTCGCGTGTGCCTCAACAATCTCTAAGGCATGGCCATCGGTGCGCATCTTCTCCGCGTAATCAGTGAGGATCTTTTGCACATTAGCCCGTAATCGCCTTTCGAATGCGTCCTGCTGGCCGGGAAAGGACTCGAAGAATCGGTGCGAATACATGCCATCAATGGCAGCGCGAACGAGAACGGAGAGGCGGCTTGAGATATGCTGAAGATAAGTATGCTTTTCCTTCCTCGTGCTCCGAGCTTTCCCAAGCTGCTCCAACTTGTAAGTGCAATCCTTGATTCCGGATTGCACGTCGGACTTCACACCAGGAAGTCCCTGCTGAATGTGTTTCCATAGGATTTCGCGCAACCGTGTTCTGAGTGCCTGCACTCCAAGCTGGGACGGCTCTAGCACACCCCAGACTGAATCATTGAAGAAGTCGGCCTCCCTCGCATCTCGTTCCTCAGCAGTGTCGTCCATGGTCTTATGACCACGGTTGCGTAAGACATGCCAACCCAGGTGTAGCTTGACATTCTGGTTCTGGGCCAACTCCACGTAGTAGTTCTCACTGTCAGAGCCTCTGTCAATCTTATCCGGCTTGGTGATCAGGCCGAGGGTCCTGACCCCCTTCGGATCGATGTCTCGGGCAAACTTGGTGACAGGCTGGTTGGCGAAGGGGTTATCGGCAGTGACGACAGCTAGAATGATGCTGCGCTTCTGCTGCATGTATGAAGTGACCAAATCCTGAACCAAGGTAGCATCACCATCTGACTGGTTCTTGTCAGAGGCGCCGAAGATTCCAGGTAGATCAACGAGTGTCAAATTAGGCGCGTTTGGCGATGTGCTCTCGATGCGCAGCACATCAGTGCTGTAGACCTTAGATCCTTCTCCAACAAGGCCCATGGCAGCCTTCGCTGCCTCGACGATCCTCGGGAAGTCCTTCTGGTCACTTGTTTTTGAGAATGCAGCTAGTCTTTTCCGGTCTTCCTTGCCCCTGTTGGCACCTGGCTGGATATGGACCTTTAGTTCATGCTTATCACCTCGTCTCAGGATTAGCTCTGTAGCAAACCGCGTGCAGAGCCCTTCAGCGGTAGGGAAAGCAATCCCAGAAAGCGACTCGAGTGTTGAGCTCTTTCCCGAGGATTGACTCCCACACACAATGATCTGTGGCAAGTCCACATAATGACTGACACCGCGGGACCGCAATGAGTCGACGACATCCAGGAGATCTCTGTGGCTTCTTGATTGGATTAGACCCGATGTCTTCTGAGAGATCTGTTCCGCCAAATCACCCGCCGAAGCGGAAGTGTCACCCATTTTGCTTGCTTTCTTCTTGGCCATGTAATAAGAACGGACCTGGCTAAGATGGACGGCTGGAAGAGGGCTGGCTGGGACAGTGCTGGCTGGGACAGTGCTGGCTGGGAAAGGGCTGGCTTATAAGGAAATCTAGTCAAGATCTCAGCCTAGGCGAGTATCTAGGTGGGACTTCAGTCAAAGAAAAGAGTGAACAGCCTGCCTCATCTTTGGTGTCGCAAATCCACGCGGCTCGGAGCTTTGTGAAAATTGGGCCATAACTAGCAGTTGCTTCGCCTAAGGTAGCAGTAGGCAGTAGGCAGAACCAGGGACGGCGTTTACCTGCAGGTTGACAAGGGTGCCCATGTCTGTCGTCGATGCCTATTTAAGCTTATCTTCAATCTTCAATGGTGTTCTTTGACAATGAGACCCCAAACCTATAGTTGATGTGAATCATAGGATGCAGGGAGCCTTTTATGTCACGTCTTGCCTAGATCATTAGATAAGGCATTAGGTACATTCTTCCTTTTTGGATGTGTGAAACTGGACTGCTTATGCGGACAATAAGACGCATGAAGTCCCACAGGACATAATGAGTGACCCCACTTTTTCAGCCTTACATCTGGAAGAAAGATCATACAAGATGCAAAGGCTGATACGAAGTAGTTCGGGTAAGTATCAATATTGCGCATGCCATTGATGACAGTTCCTTTCTCACAGTGAAACAGCAAACGGCTTCAATAAGGGCAGATAAAACCAGATGTGAGAACATGAAGTTGGAATTCAAAAAGGGGCTGAGAGGCGACCACACGTGTATTGAGAGTACCTATTGGAAAGCTACAGGTCCACGGGTACATGCCAACTACCTAGGTACTTTAGTCAGGTAGACCATGTAGGTACCTACCTAGGTAGGTATGTGATTGGATCCTGATTCTTCAACGGGCGTTCTAGTCCCCCGAATCTCCGACTTGCCCATCGAACCTTCGAAGTCCCACATGGAAGATGGCGCTTAGAGGAAGTAAGTGCAGGCGTGGCGTAGCACTGCACCCGCACGACCCGGCAGTTTAGTGGGGGATCCGTTATGTAATAGCGAATCGGTAAGTACTGATTCGTATTTGTATGTGTGTATATAAAGCAGACGCGATCAAATAAATTGGTTCTTGATTAGTAACTACGAGTAGCACCTACTATCAAGAGGCTAGGCGCAACAGAGGCAGGGCAATACCTGAAGCTCTTCAACTACAACAACCGCACTTGATTTGATCTATGCTTTGATCTCATCCTTGATGACCTTGATGACGCCCGTCCAGCAGACTCCGAGGCGTGATCAATTCGTACTTGCATTGACACCATGCGACTCGCCGTGGACTGGCGATTCTGGAAGATAGCGCTACTTGGTAGTAACCTACCCAAACCCTCCCCCTGACCTTGGACCTAGGCACCCACAATGCCACCACGAAGATCACACAAGAAGTCTCGAGCTGGATGTCGGCGTTGCAAGGCGAGGAAGATAAAAGTCCGTAGTCCTGCCGTACCGTTCGTTCATACGTAGTTCCCAGCTAGCAGTGCGGAAAGCTAACCTGGCAGCGGTGTAAAAGTGCGATGAAGTCCACCCTCGATGCGGGAACTGTGTCAGGCACGGGGCTGCTTGCGACTTCGAGCATCCTGACGTAGTCGACTATCTCGCCCCTGCTGACACTCCTCGTCCGACTACTTCGACCGGTAGCTTTGCCGACAGCCCTTCGGCCGCGTCCCCTATGACCATCAACACCGTCGCTACCACACCTTCGTTGGCAGCCACCACTCCGCTTTCCATCTATCGCAACCCCGAACCCGCCATAACCATATCGAAGACTTCCAAGAACAACCGTATGATGGAACTGAAACTCCTCCACCATTATACAACCATCACCTGCAAGACCCTGGCTATAGCAGATGATGTTAGCGAGAACATATGGAGGGAGACGGTCCCGAACCTCGCGTTCAAGGGCGCCGGCTTCTTAGCCGATGCTTTGTTGGCTGTTTCCGCGCTTCATTTAAGGTCACACGCCCCTCACGACCAAGATCTAGTACGGGCGAGTCACGCATATATGGCCGCTACGCTATCCGAGTATGGCGCTAGTCTCAGCAATGGAATCAACGAGGCCAATGCCGAAGCGCTTTTCTTAACAGCCTCCCTCATCGCCTTCCAGTCTACTGCTTCCCGCATCTTCACGCGCGATGATAGCGGAGATCTCAAAGATCGGAATGACGGTTATGTGCTACCGCTCTCCTGGTTTCATTCTTTCCAGGGTGTCAAGGCCGTCGTTGCCTCCAGCTGGCAGTGGTTGCGCAACAGCGGCATTGTCATTCCCATCATCGAGGCGCAGCCGGCTTTAAATTTGAATCTTTCGGAGCATGAGTGTACTTTCTTTGGGGATCTGCTCGTGGGACTTGACGAGGAACTCGCCCTTTCCGGGGAAGAAGAATCTCCCGGCTACTTACTCACTCGGCAGGCCTACGAACACGCTGTAGCTGTCCTCAACTGGGCTCATAAAATACCTCATACAGGTGCACCGTTAGTCTTTTTGGCTACAGTGTCACGCCGATTTCTTGAGCTTCTGGAAGCGCGCCGCCCTCGCGCACTCGCTATACTCGCCAGTTATTTTGCTCTGCTCAAATGCCTCGACGGTATGTGGTGGCTCAAGGGCGTGGCCCGTCGAGAGGTGATGGGTATCGTATCGCTCTTCGACCCCGACGATGAAGAGTGGTGGCCGCGGTTACAATGGCCTCTCCGAATCGTCCTTTACGAGGGAGATACCATGCCCTCGGATCTATGGGGCGCGGATTGGAATAGTCAACACGTCATGCTACAGGCGAACCAGAACGGCGGCTTTGTCACCCATATTGAGCTTTTGAGTAAAATGTTCAGTGCCATGCAAAATATGCCCGCAGCATCGCTTCGAGATCCGCTCGATGTCGCCACACATGCTGAGGCGGTCCTCCAGGAAAGGGCGCTGCAAGCTTCGCGAGATATGATAGCACTATCACAAAGCCTACACGTACCTCAGGTGGACTGAACGAGCTTGGAAGACATGCCGATCACGCTATATTTTATATATCAATAATCCCGCGGTGAAGATTTCCACGGCCGAGGTGACTTCCTCTGAACATCGCAAAGCTTTGTCAGGGCCGCCGTGCCTTAAGGCCGCGAGGTAGATGCCATTAACATCACACAAGCGCCTATGCATCTATAGATAACATATATCACAGCATCGACGAAGTTCGGATACAGACAGGTTCTGTAGCTCTTCTTGACCTCCAGAACTACGTTGACGCTAGTTCATGAGATCGGTTCGGTGTTGCGCAGTTTATAGACACGAGAAGCAGGAAGGGGGCTGCGGAACGCTACGAAGATTGAGGGGCTGACTGGTAGGTGGTCAGCCCAAAGTGAAGACCCTAACATTATCACCATTCCACGTGGGAACTATTATACGACCCTAATACATATATCTGGGGAGATGGGGCTCATGTTGTCTATAATTGCGACTTGGCCCGAGTCCGGCTGGCTCGGAAATGCCCGGGCCCGCCTCGAAAGGCAAAACCGCCGCGCAAAGGGGATCATTTGAAATTGTGGGGATAAGTACATCGGAGTATATACGTTTGACAATTACAATAAACCCATGTACCTAAAGAGACATGTGGTAATCCGGGCAGATTATAGATGACATCTCAACCTTTGGCCGGGATGTGCGCTGTAATGGCTTGAAAAGACTAGGTGTTCTGCTAATATACCTAAACAACAAACTGTAGTACCCGGTCATTCTATCACGTGGGCAACAACCTAGGGAATTCTAAGTCGTGTTTTCAGCATTGTTTCAGTGAGCCGGATGAATATACTATAAAGGGAAGAGGGTGCTCTACATTAATCCTCTCAATATACAGATGAACGCAACCAAACATGAGGAGGTTATGCCCAAGTGTTAACGTAGGTCATAAGCTTGCTTATACCGTAGTGAATAGTGAAACGAAGGGTTATTGTGTCGCTTTTGCCCAAGTGTTAACGTAGGTCATAAGCTTGCTTATGCCCAAGTGTTAACGTAGGTCTATAAGCTTGCTTATACCGTAGTGAAACGAAGGGTTATTGTGTCGCTTTTTTTTCTATGGAAGTTGGGTGGAGTCGGCTGTCCCAAATAGGAAAGTAACTCAATATGCGCATAACGGCCCGTGTACGCTTAAAGCGGCTAGTGCCGGTACGGGCTAGGCTTTAACGGGCTAGCCTAGCGTCTGCTTTAAGCTGTATATGGTATGCGCTAAGCCCGATGCAGCTAGCCTACTGCCCAACCTAAACCGTAAAGGACTAGCTTTAACCCTAATGCCACTTAATTCGAGCTAGCCCTGCTGCCACCTACCTACCTGCTGCAATCCTAGCCCGCTGATTGGGTGCATCCTTTATTTATATGGGTCGCCGACCTGGAATTGCCAAATGTGGGATCACTGTAGGGATCCGGAATGAGGGGGAAACGAAGTTGTATTCTGCTAAGTGAGTAAAGCTAAGCTAAAAGCTAAGGAGATCTATCTAGTAGCGAATCCACGTGACCGCCCCACAGCACCTACAATTGCACCTACTGTTGCACCTGGCTGTTACAAGCCACCTAGCTTACGTAAGCGGCCGAACTGCTGCTGCCACCTACCTACCTGCTGCCACCTACCTACCTGCTGCCACCTACCTACCTGCTGCCACCTACCTACCTGCTGCCACCTACCTGCTGCCACCTACCTGCTGCCACCTACCTGCTGCCACCTACCTACCTGCTGCAATACTGGCCCGCTGATTGGGTACATCCTCAGTTTATGTGGGTCGCCGACCTGTAATTGCTGCCACTTACAATTGCACCTACTGTTGCACCTACTATTGCAAGCCACCTAGCGGATGGTAGCCACCTAGCGAATTACGTAAGCTAAGTGGTTGCCACCAGCTAGGGGCTTGCAACAGCTAAGGGGCTTGCAACAGCTAAATGGCTTATAACAGTAGGTGCAGTTATAGGTGCCAGCAGCTACTAGTACAAATATAGGTAGGTAACCCACATATATAGAGAATGCACCTAATCGGAGGGCTAAGACTTGCAGCTAGGTGCAACAGGTAGGTAAATAGCAGCAGGTAAATAGGTAACAGCAGCAATTAGGTTGCTTACGTAAGCTAGGGAGCTTGCAACAGCTAGGTGGTTTGGAACAGCTAGGTGCAATTATAGGTACAGTTATAGGTGCCAGCAGCTACTAGTACTAATACAGGTAAATGACCCATATATATAAAGAATGCACCCAATCGGAGGGCTAGGTGGCAGCAGGTAGGTGGCAGCAGGTAGGTGGCAGCAGGTAGGTGGCAGCAGGTAGGTAGGTGGCAGCAGGTAAGTAAGTGGCAGCAGGTAGGTAGGTAGCAGCAGGTAAGTAGGTGGCAATAGGTAGGTAGGTGGCAGCAGGTAGGTAAGTGGCAGCAGGTAGGTAGTATAAGGCACCTAGCTTACGTAAGCCACCTAGGCTGTAGGGGCCATGATTGGGTGTATTATACGGAATTACGGGTCCAGGTACGTAAGCGGTGGGCTGCAATTGGGTGCATTATACGGAATTACGGGTTTGCCGGAGTGGAAAAGCCCCCCCTCCCCCCCCCGAAGGAGGGGGGGAGGGGGGGTTGGGGGGGGAGGGGGGGCCGTTGGCAACTGGCACTGGAAGCTTTTGGGTATCTGGCACCTGGCGCTGCAGGTAGGTAGGTAGCAGCAGGTAAGTAAGTGGCAGTAGGTAGGTAGGTGGCAGCAGGTAGGTAAGTGGCAGTAAATAGGTAAATGGCAGCAGGTAAGTAAGTGGCAATAGGTAGGTAGGTGGCAGCAGGTAGGTAAGTGGCAGTAGGTAGGTAGGTGGCAGCAGCAGTTCGGCCGCTTACGTAAGCTAAGGATGCACCCAATCAGCGGGCCAGGATTGCAGCAGGTAGGTAGGTGGCAGCAGGTAAGTAGGTGGCAACAGGTAGGTAGCAGCAGGGGAGGGGGGGTTGGGGGGGGAGGGGGGGCCGTTGGCAACTGGCACTGGAAGCTTTTGGGCACCTGGCACCTGGCGCTGCAGGTAGGTAGGTGGCAGCAGCAGCTAGGCTGCTTACATAAGCTAAAGGGTTGGCAACAGCTAGGTGGTTTGGAACAGCTAGGTGTAATTATAGTTAGGTGCAATTGTAGGTGCCAGCAGCTACTAGTATAGGTAATTGGCCCATTTAAACCAAGGATGCACCCAATCGAAAGGCTAGGACTTGCAGCAGGTAGGTAGGTGGCAGCAGGTAGGTAGGTGGCAGCAGGTAGGTAGGTGGCAGCAGGTAGGTGGCAGCAGGTAGGTGGCAGCAGGTAGGTGGCAGCAGGTAGGTGGTATAAGGCACCTAGCTTACGTAAGCCACCTAGGCTGTAGGGGTCATGATTGGGTGTATTATACGGAATTACGGGTCTGCCGGAATGGAAAAGCCCCCCCTCCCCCCCCCGAAGGAGGGGGGGAGGGGGGGTTGGGGGGGAGGGGGGGCCGTTGGCAACTGGCACTGGAACCTTAGGCACCTGGCACCTGGCGCTGCAAAGCTTCTGCGCACCTGCCACCTGCCACTGGAAGGTTTTTCGCACTTGCAGCTAGCTAGTACTAAAAGCTGTACGCACTGACCACCTAAAGCTGGCATTTAACACTTGGGCTCTTGTGCTCCTCCGGATCGGAGGGGCCTTACGTTAGTATTTTCAATATCGAGGTACTTATGATATGAAAAAGAAGTGCTATGGAAATATCATGGATATTATTAGCTTCATTAAAAGCTTTTCGTCTTTTTTATAAAGTTTATTAATATCATAAGTTATTATAAAATAAAGCAAATATTAATTTCATTTCCGCGTATTATATATAAGTGTATTAATAAAACCGATCGTTATTATTTTATAAAATTTAAATAATTCGTATAAATTTAAATAAATGAAAAATGGGATTTTAATAAAGAAACGAAACAAAGAAAGAAATAATTAAAGGTATTTAAAATACGTATTATAACCATTAATATTTATATAATACGAATCTATTTATAAAACACTTAAATACTTATATTAAAGCCCGTATTATATCGTATTTTAATATTTTACTTATACCGTATTGCATTAATAACGTTCATAATACTTTTAAAGTTATATATATTCGAATTAACTTATTTCTTTATAATTCCTCGTATTTACGATGTCGCCTTTTCGTTTAAATATCTTCGAATATTTTATCGATATCTCGAAAGGCGATTTTCGGTAATCGCGTAAGGCTTATAAGCATTACGAAAAAACTTACGTTACCGGTTCGGATATTTTAAGAATAACGCAGCATTTTAACGATAAATATAATTAATATCGTAACTTTAAACGAAAAAACGTTAAAATATACGATATCGTTAAAGCTTAATTATAAAAAGTTCCGTTAAAATCTTATTATTATAAAATTACGAAGCTTTAATAAACCTTTTTACGCTTAAAGGCTGCTTACGTAATATATTGCAATAATAAAGCCTTTAGTAAATACGATAATAACGAAATAATAACGTTTATATAAAAACTTCGCCTTAGCTTTAAGTTATTAAATAAAGCCGCGTTTATTAATAACTTACTTAATTAAATGTTATAGGAAGTTATTATAGGAAGCTTCCCTGTTTGGAAGCTCCTTTCTTTAGCCAGAAGATAGTGGGTCCTGTTTTTCATTGTATTAATAGATCTTACCAGCTTAGTTATAGCTAGTTTTTTCTTAAAAGAATTATTATCGTTTTTTATTTAAAGTTTGTTTTTATAACTTGGTAGCATTTCCTCGTGCATTATCATAATTATATACCATACCGGTTTTTTAACCTATATAAATAATATTATGTCTTTATATTATTAAGTTATAGATCTTATTGGTCTTTTCGAGTTTAATCGTTATGGTGGCGTATATCGGCCTTAAAGCCGACCGATTAAGTTCTTTAAGTTTTAATTTTATTTATTCTTTTGTTATTAATTAATTAACGCAATAATCTTTTTTTATTAATTTGTTTTCATTTTCATTTTCGGAAAATAAAAACGTTTATTTTAATATTTATTTTGTTTGTTTTTTTTCGAAATTCGATTATTTACTTTAGGCGTTGGTATTTGCAAAATAACATAAATTATCGAAAATGGTTCTATATTAATCGGTTTTATTCCTAGAACTATTAGATTTGTTTTTTCCTTATTAAAACGATTAAAAAAACCCTTATCTTACGGTAATTCGATTATTTATTAATTGTTTACCTTTTTAAAGTCGTCGTTTTACATTACGACTTCGATATTTAAAATCCCATTATATTCTTATGTTTATAATAAAAAATACTTTTATAATTATATTAGATTTTATTATCGATTATTCAAATTATTTTAAACATAATCCATTATTAAAAAACATTATTCTTAAAATTTATAAGCTATTTTTAAAATATAATTACCCTTTTTTATTAAAACCTAAGCGAATTATTAAAAATTCTTTTGTTTTATTTATTCAATATTCGGTTAAATGGATTATCGATTATTGGAAATTTAAACAGGTTTATTTGAAAATCGAGAAATACGTTATCGAAAAATTCTTAAACCTTGTTTCTATATAAGACATTCTTTTGAATAATAATAACGATAACGATAATTAAGAATAAAAAAAGCAAATTAACGATAATCCGGAATAAATCCCTAAAACATTAAAAAAAAGATTACCTTCCGGTTTGTAAGATACGTTTTTAAAAACCCCTTTTAAGAATACTTTTATACCAATATATTGGAACAATTTAGCCGAAAATATTATAAACAAATTCGGACGCCTTTAGTTAAAACATTTCTAGGATATAATTTAATAAAAATAAAAAGCTTATTATACCCCTTTAATATTTTCATTCTTAAATATATATTTATTTAATCTTAATAACGAAAAGATGTTTAATACCGGAGCTAAACCGTTAGATTTAAATACGGGAGCATTCTTTTTTAACGGGTTTTCGAATCCTAAAGGTTTCCTTATGGAAACCAATGCCCTTATTTAAAATTTAAATAAAGCTGTCGTTTTGCCCGATGGATTAAAGAACCTGGGCCTTAAGGAACTTATCGATATTGCTAAGACAGCTTTTTAATTTTTTAGAAACAATTAATTTAAAGATTCTTTTATCCGTAAATGAAAGCTTTAAAATATCGGTTTTTTAAATCCTAATTTCGAACCTTTTTTTGGAACGGATAACTTCGCCTAAGTCGGTACGAATATTTATTGGCGTAATATGCAGCTCTTTATAATTGCAATACATAAGCATGTCCAAAATCCGAATAAAATCGAGATTATTATTAAAGATTTTCCTTAATTGCTTCGGAAAAACGTTTAAGCTTAGTGGGCAATAAAAGTTAACCAAAATATAAAAACTATTCTGCTCGGAAATTTAAACGCCTTATTAAACAAAATTATTTAACGTTTTAAAATTAAAAAAGCTAATGCATTGCTGTTTTTATTAAAGGATTAATATAGTTTTAATTATGTCCATATTAACGTATCCGTTTACGCATAAACGACGGAATATATAAGATATTATAGAACAGCGGATATAAAAACGTTTATGTAGCTAATAATTTATGTTTATAACGTAATTTACTTATAATTACGACAAGTATTTGTTATTTCCGAGTTTAATTTCCGTCTTAATAACTGGCTTTAACATCTCGAAAATAAGTTTATTTTTTATAAATAAGCAATATTAATATAGCCATAAGCGTTTATTTCCGCCTTTAATTTCGAAAAGGAACAATATAAATCCATTAATTAAAAACTCTTAAAAGCTAATAAATAAATCGAAATGCCAAATTGTTCTTTATTAATAGCATTATCCTCGTATTTTAAAAATTAAGCCAATTAAAACGGTACCGTAATAAAGTTATTAAAAAACAGCTTTTATAATAATTATAACGGCAATAATAAAGGCAAAAGCTTAAATTCACGAAAAGAATTTCGTTTATACCGTAATAATTATAGAGGCAATCTGTATAAAAAATTCCGTAGCAGAAACGCCTAAAGACGTAAACGCAATATTAAATTCGGAAATAACCGTCGATAAAATAAATGAATAAAAGCAAGTTAAAATGCTAATACATAAACGTTTTATTTCGATAACGAATATTATGTAATTATTAATGACCCTTTTAAAGAGTTTACCGAAAAATAGCTTATTATTAATAATTACTTTATATTAAAAAATTATAACGATAATGAATAATTCGTAAATAATAATAACGTTTTTGTTTATATTGCTTTTTTTAATAATAATAATAATTAAAATGAAATATTAATCGAATAAATATAAAAACGACGGATTTATAGGAAATGCAGAAAAATGTTTTAGTTTCGTAACGAATACATAAAATACGTTATATCGAATAAATGCCGTATTATTAAGCCAGTTTTTAAGTTAAACCTTAAAAACAAATCCTTATTTTTTACGCCGCTAAAGTCCCCGTTATTTATTATCGAAAAAATCGAAAACGAATATTTTTAAACGTTTCATAATAACATAAACGAAAACGTTACCGATTTTTATTTAATGGATTCGTTAAACGGAAAAAAGGCATTTTTATTATATATAATAATTGCAAAACTTAAAATATTTAAAGCCGATACCGTACGTTTTCGATATATATATTTAAAATTCGTTATTAACGTATCCGAATATTTAATATCCGAATATGTAAATACCGGTTTATTAAACGAAATAATGAATAAAAACTAATTATATAAACATTTTCCTATAGCTACAAAAATTTACGCCGATTTTATTACGATAATAGGCATTAAAAAACTTATTACGTTAATCGAAAAAATAAAATAAATAATAAATATTCCTGCTAGGCTAAGAAATATTCAAGTTATTTTATAACTTCCAATCGAAGCTTGGATTTATAAAAATCTCGAATCCAAGCTATTATTCGGAAATTCGTGGCTTAATAATTATGGAGCTATTATAAATTATACGAAAAAACGTCTTAAATTGGCGTTTTATAAGGGCTTTGGTTTTAATTTCGAAATCATTTAAAAAACGCCTTTTATTAAAAAACGAATAATCGCTAGAATTAATATAATTATATTACCGCATATAATAGCTATAGTTCTTATTAAATTTATAAAACTAAATAATATTAATGAATACGGAAATAAAAAAGCCTATACTTTTACGGCTATATTTCCGGATGCCATAAATGTAATTATTAATACGAATATTCCGAAATTTATTTTTATTTTTAATTATATAAACGAACCGGTTATTATACGCCGGAATATGCGTTTAGGCCAGATTACGGATGCAAAAAACGCCTATTATACGAATATTAGCTGGACGAAAATAATAATAGCCCAAACGATAATATTTATAACAATGAAATATTTAAACGAGATTTTTCGATTATTTATATCTAAAGAAATCGAAATAACAAACGAATTAATATACGCGTTTATTTTAGAAAAAGCCACTTTATAAAACATATGGAAAGCCGTAAATAATTTAAGCGAATTATTAGAAAAATATGCAAAGCCTTATTATTACGAATATACCATTAATTTAATAAAACCAAATAACGATCCTGAAATCCATATAAAAAACGGCATTATTATATCGGTAGCAAATAAAGCTTTTATAGCCAAAATTAAAACAATATTTAAGAAATTCGACGTTTAAAGAAATAAAGGTATTATATTTATGCCAAAAAAAGAAATAATACGTATAAATTTAATAAAAGGATAATAAAAATAAGGCATCCGAATACGTTTATATTAACTGGATAAAAAAAACAAAAAATTTCTTAATAAGTTATTTAATAATATATATAATATTAAACGTTTGGATTGAATAAAAGAATTTATATCTTTCGGTTATTTCGTTTTCGTAATATGGAAAATAATAAATAAAGCGAAAAAAGAAAAAGTCGTCGTAAATCTTAAAGCCTTAAACGATATTGTCGTATTAAACGTATATTTCATGCCTTATTAAAAAGACATTTTATCTTTTATTTTCGAAAAAGCGTATATTATTGTTTTCGATACGTTAATATTTTTTTACCAACTGTTAATATATTTAAAATATCGGAACAAAATGGTCATTATTTTATTAAAGGAATTCGAAATGTTAAACGTCGTATTAATGGGTTTTCGAAATAGCTTACCGTTTATGTAGCGATTTATAAACTAAAAACTTCATAATTATAAAGAATTTTATAAAGCATATATTAACGATATTATAATTACAAATAACTTAAAAAACGAATATTTAATATATTTCGATATTATATTTATATTATTTAAGAATATCGGTCTTTTATTAAACCCGAAAAAGTTTTTTAATAAATACGATTCTATACGGTTATTCGGACTTAAAATTAACGGATTTAATATAACCATCGATAAGGAAAAACTAAAAGCCATTGCAAAAATCGAATTTTTAAAGACATTAAGAAACTTAAAAATATATATCGGAATAATTACATGGCTAAAAAAATATATACCGTAATATTAACAAAAAGTAAAGCCATTATAAAAACGCAAAACAAATATATTGGCCAAAAAACGAAAGTTAGGCGAACTATCCAAATCCATAGTAATTTAAAGAAAAATTTAAACCTCGAATAAGAAATTCGAACCTATTAAAGCCGAAAAAAAAAGTTTCCATTTGCTGCAAAACGCTTTCGAACGAAGAACTTATTTTATTTATTAAAATCCAAAACGAAAAACATTTATTAAGTTAAATGCGTCCAAATAACGAGGTTTCGGTATTATGGTTTTTTATTTACGTATATTATGGATAAACGGTATTATTTTCTTTAATAATATCGAAATTATATTATATCTTAATAAAGTGCTTATAAAAGCGAAACGTAAATATAAAGCCATAAAGCTTAAAATAATAGGTTTCATATGGATATGTCGTTAATTACGTTTATAAATCCAATCGTATATAAAAGACATAATTATATTAATAAACCATAAAGCCATTAAAAAAATAATTACGTAACGAAATTTAAACTTTATTAATGCAATAAAAAATAATTCTCGTTTAATTATAGCTTTAGCATATTTAAAATAATTCAAATTAAACGTTAAACATATATTAAGAAAAACAAATTTCGTTTTAAATGCGTTATTTAAATTGCCGGCTAAAAATAATCTTACGAACGAAAAGGAAGCAGCTGAAAAAAAAAAAATACGCTTAACGACATTATTAACGACTTCGGTTATATATATATAAAATTCGCTATATCTTCCGATTTTAAAACAAAGCTATTAAACGGATATAAAAAAAACAATAAATTAGCCAAAATTTTTTAATACTTAAAGAATCGCAAAAACAAAGAAATAACGAAAATCGAAAAACGATTACCTAAAGCTTTAAAAAAAGAACAAAACGAATTAAATTCGAGACTTAAACGATTATAAGATTTAAAATCGTTCGATATAAAAGAAATGCGTTTTATGATAAAAAACGATTTATTTTATAACGTATTTTCGAAAGGGATTAAGCGATTGGTAATACCAAATAATTATTACGAAAACATTTTGCAAATAATATACGACCAAAAGTATTATTTTAATGCGGCCCGTATAATACAAAATTTGGAAAGGCTTTATATTCGAAGTTTTATACGAAAGATTAGGAATTATTGTCGATTTTGTTTCGAATATATTAAAAACAAAACGAACCGAAATATGCTTTCCGGCTTATTAAAACCTATTGTTTCGAATTTAATACCATATTATTGTATTTCGTAAGATTTTATTATTGGATTGCCCGAAATATTAACCGTAAATACCTTTTAAAAAATGCCAGAATACGAAATATATAACGCGTTAATAATAATGGTTTATAAATTCTTAAAAAAAATAATATTAATCCTAGGGCATTTAATATATATAGCAAAAAAATGGGTTATAATTACGTTAAAAATATTGCAATTATATAACTAGGGATTGCTAAAACGAGCCATATTTAACCGAAATCCAAAGTTTACGTTTAAATTTTGGCAAACGATTTTTATATAAATAAAAACAATATTAAATTTCATTATAGCGTTTTATTTATAAAGAAACGGCTAAACAAAAAAACGAAACCAAAATATCGAGATTATAATTCGATATTATATAACGACATTCGAAAAATCGTGGGTCGTTATTATACCAGCATTATAGCATAATATAAATAATTCGAAATCGGAAATGCTTAAAAAATCGCTAAACGAAATAACGTTCGGTTTTAAATTACTATTCCTAATGTCCATTTTTAAGGTATTATAAAATTCTATTAATTTCGAAACCGTTAAATAGTTATATTAACGAAACGCATAAGTCGCCATAGATTTTATAGCAGCTAATAGCAAGCTCCGATACGACAAAAATCATGCCCCGCTAAAATTTAACGTCGAAAACGAAATATACCTAAAGCTGCATAAAAAATATAAGCTATTAAAAAATCCGCCCAAAAAATGGTTAAAACAACGAATTAACCCTTTAATAATAATAAAAAGAATTAAAGATTTTATTTACGAATTCGGTTTTTCGAGACATTAAAAGATATATAAAATAATTTTAATAATACATTTAACCAAAAGTTCGGAAAATACAAACCCGTAAAAAAAAAAACGTCCATTTTTAAAACAAGTTATTATCGAAAAAGACGACGACGAATGGATATCTTATAAACTAAAGTTCTTACTTAAAAAACGAATTAATAAATAAGGCAAATTAACGTTCGAATACCTAGTAAAATAAAAAGAATGGCCGTTATAATGAAACGAATGATATTTAAAACAATTATTTATATAAAACGCTACTAAATTAATATACGAATTTAACCGGAAATACAAATTAACTTTGAAAGAACTGAAATTTAAAAACGACGACGTTATTTCTTTTAATACATTAATGGATACAAAACCCGACTAAAAGCTAATATAAATAATTCCAAAAATTAACATAAAAATTTAAATACCAATATATTACAGTAATCAATAGGAATCATTTATAAAACATTAAAACCTAAGCATTATAATATATATATATGCTTATAATGCCGTATATACATATATATAAACCATATATTAATAAAAAAAAAATTTTTCCGGAACAAATATAAACTTTTCGTTATTTTTTTTTTCTTTCTTATTATTTTTTCGTACCGATTTTTCTTTCTAGTTTTTTCATTTTTGAAACGATTCTTATAATACGAAATAACAAAATGGCAAATGCAGAAATCGAAAATAAGGCCTTTTCCGATAAAACCTTTTCGTACGGAAATATTAGCTTATTAATATCGGCAAAAATTAAAGATTACGCGAATATTTTTTAAACGCAATGGTTAAAAATTAATAAGCCAAATTTTGCGCCTTTATCGAAAACAAAAATGGCCTCGAATAAATATAAGAAAATGCCAGAAAAAAACGCAAAAATAATTAAAGATTTTAAAAATACGAAGAATTATTGGAAAAAAGTTCTTAAAATATACATGTTTTCGATAAATATGGATTTAAAATTAATGGTCGACGCGTTAACGAAAATTAATTTTACGAATCAATTAGTAAATTTTAAAATTTAGCAGGATATATTAAAAACATTGGCAATAATTATCGAAAAAAAATATAGAAATAATTAAAAAGACGATTCGAATTATAAATATCGGCTGCTTCTTAAGGAAAAAATAAAAGCGTTCCGAATATATAAAGACGCGAATGGATTTAATTCGTAGCCGTAAAAGGTATTATTAAGATTATAATAGGCTGAAATAAAATAATACATTATATTAGCGAATATTAAACGAATCCTAGCTTATTGGAAAAAATATTATAATAAGAATAATATGGCTTATAAGGAATGTATATTGGTTATTAAGTTAATACTGGCCAAAACAGTTAAAACAAAAACCTTTAATACCTTTAAGTTAAGGCCTTGACCGTTGCGAATAATCTAATTTAAAAAGATATCGCCGAAATAAGCATATATAAAACCAGCTTTTTTAAACGGTTTTACGTTTATGGTAATAATAATGTTTTCGTTATAAACGTTTTAATTATAATCCGCCAATGTTATTGGCTTAAAATAGAAAATGGTATTATAAGACGAATATAAATAAGTTATATAAAATATCGACGACATGCCAAACCCGTAGGCCAAAAACAAAACAAATATATATATAATTAATAAATTAAACGAATATAATTTTATCGAAAAAACAATTAATACCATCGGAAATAATATTATAATATTAAACAAAGCTTTTAACGAATAAGTTAATTATAACGAGATTTAATTGCATTTATATAGCAAGGCCATTTAATTATAAATATTATTAAATAATACATTAACGTTATATATAACGGACGTTTTATAGAAAATACCTAATATTTCCGAACGAAATACATTCGAACGCAAAAATCTTAAAAAATACCTTAAAAAAACAAACGCGGCAAAAAAAATAAACGACATTTTTATATTATAATTAAGAAATAAATCGATAGCATTCGGTATAATATACGAAATAATTTTATGCAATATAAACGCATTAATAATACTATTAATATAAATGGCAAATATAAAAATATAAATGGCAAATATAGCATTAAAATTAAACCTTATTACGAAGCCATTATTATTTTTACGTATATTTTTATTACTTTTTGGGCTATAAAAGTTGCGTTCGTTTTTTCGTAAAACATATTTATCTTTAATATTTAAAACCTAAAATACGGTACGTTTTTCTTTATCGGCGATCTAATATAAAATATCCGAACCAATGTTTTATATTTTAAAAGCGGCTTATACGTTATTATTAAAAACATACTAAACATTAGAATCAATATTTACGGCTTTAAAAATAACTTATACGTTATTTCTAAAACTAATGTTTAAAGTTTTAAAAACGATTTATACGTTATCGCTAAAGCCGTATTAAATAGTAGCAACGCATTAAATATTAAACTTATAGGACATAACCAAATAAGGCATATTTAAAGTAAAGGAAAAGAAGAATTTGGATTACGTTTTTTAGTAAATAATAACGTCCGAATTACCATAGCTAAAGCTAATGTTTTACCAAAAAAAGCCTTCGGTTTTGTTAATAAGTTTTAATAATTTAATTCCGGCCGCGCTAAAGAAAAAATTTTCGGATAAGGCTTCCGAAGGATCAAAAAAAGCAGCCAAGAAAATCCGTATAGCTGAATAAATAACGTTAACGAAACGTTAATAACGTTTTTCGAAAAGGGGGCAAGTTGTTATAGGAAGTTATTACAAAAAGCTTTCTTATTTAAAAGCTCCTTTCTTTAGCCAAAAAACAGTAGGTCCTGTTTTTCATTGTATTAATAGATCTTATTAGTTTAGTTATAGCTAGTTTTTTCTTAAAAAAATCATTATCGTCTTTTACTTAAAGTTTATCCTTACATTAAATATATTTTAAATATCGCAACGATATATAAGGAATTATTAAGTAAGCGAAATTCATTAACGTTATTTTTAATAATTCGAATAACTTCGTTAAACGTCGCGTTTTAAACGTTTTTATATAATTTCCGATAGGTTCTTTTTTATATTAAAAAATTATCGATATAAGTAATATTTAATTAATCGCGAATAATTATATCGTCTTTTTATTTCCGTTATTTATCGAAATTACGAACGAAAACTTAACGAAAATTAATTCGGTTAATATAAATATTTACAAAACAATACGAACCGTATATCGTCGAATTTAAGGATATGTTAAATTAAATTATATTATTTATATTAATTGCGATTTTTACGAATTATAGCTTTTAATTAAGAACATTTTCGAAATTATACCTTAAAAGGAAATTTATGGCTTTGTTTTATAGCTTATAAACGGCTTTTATAATGCGTATTTATAATATGGTCGCTTACGAAATATAAAACGGCAAGAAAGAAAAAAAATAAAGGCTTTATTATAAACGTAAGTATTAATTTCTTATTTCGAATTACATATTAACTTAATATGAAATAAAGTTATTACCCGATAGGGTTTATAATAACGATGCTTTAAATCTTGCTTCGATAATCGTATCGCTTTTATTGTTTTTTTTTTATTCCGATATTATTGCCGACTTAAACTTTATAAATTCCGAAAAACGAATCGAATTAAAAAAAATCGTAAATATAATTAATAACCCTTATTTCTGGATATACCTTATCGCGTTGTTTTAAATAATTAAGCCCATTATTAAAGCATAATTAGCATTCGAATCGAATAAGTTTTATTTTAAATATTTAATTACCCGGTAACGTAATATTAAATAAGCCTAGAACTTATTACGCAATAGCCAAGACGTTTATTTCTAATTTATTAATTAGGAAAGGTTATATTAAACGTTAAATATCCGGTTTACAAAGCAATTAAATAACGCGAATTAAACGGCTTAAACTTTAAATCCATAAAGCCTAAATCGATTCTTAAATTCCGAAGAATAACATAAAGTAATTAAATTTATTAAGAAATACGTACGAAACGTTGCCTTTTAATAATAAGTAATTAATGAATTTTACGTTTTCCGGGCCGGCAAAGGCTTATTTAACGAAGTTATAAGCTTATTAATAACTTATAAAATAAGGAATTATTAATATATTGCAAAAACAGCAAATAATAAGCTGGCATTTTTAATAATACGTTTAAATTAAACCCTTTTTAATTCCGTTCCTTTTAAAAGGGCATTTTAAACGATGAATTATATATAAAACGCTAGGAAAAACAAGCTTAATTCAATAAAAACGAATAAGTTAACTTTTATTTATATAAATTCGAAAATATTACGAAGAATTATTATAAATTAACCCTTAAAATCCTTTAATTTCCTAATTAATAAGGAAATTAATAAACTAGAAAATAGGCTTTATAGCAAAATGCTTGCCGCATCGGGTTAGTGTATACTATATATGGGCCCGGAAAGGGGTAAATCCGGCTCCGACGCGTATTAGGGACTATAACACATGTATTACACGGCGTTATACGTATTATACACTACACGTATTTTGAAAGTTGCAACCCTAGGGGCAACCATGGCATGCCCCGCAGGCTAACAGGAGTCCAATAACCCATGAGTGGACGCCGGCCGGGCACGCATCAGAAAATCTGGGGAAAGCAGCAGTTGAACTTCATGTAATGGAATGGAAGTCAGGTCTCCGGTGCGAGTGGAGACGGCAGTAAGTAGGTAATGCCTGTCACGGCCCGCCCGCTGCACTGCCGTCGCATTCGGAGCGGCGGGGGGGGGGGGGGGGGGGGGGGGGGGTT
>JAKJXP020000145.1:0-14221 GCA_022225965.2 Diatrype stigma | reverse complement strand
CCAAGCCAAGCAAGCCCTCCTCCAAACCGTCATACTGCTACGATAGATAGACACATACAACCCCAGAAGCGCAGCGTGCTGACATATGCTTAATACTATCGCGAAGAGCGCGAGGTGCCCCTTATCACCTCCAGTTTGGAGAACGAAGACAACTTGGCCTGTTGGTAGATAGGCGATAGGACGGTTTATCAAAATGCCGCCGCCCACTTCCCGCAGTCTACTGCAGCCGGGTTGGAGTCTCCTCTCCCCCCTTTCGAGTGGGCGTTGTACTGCTCTCCCGCAGACCCTCCGGATTCAGCACCGGCAACAGTCACTGCTGCAACTACAGCAACAACAGCAGCACTTGAGACGATACTCTTCCAAAATTCTGCCGGGATGCAAGTTGAAGGCAGCGTTCGACAAGGGCGAAGGGGCGAGCATGGGCTTGTGGCAGGTATGCGACCTTAACAGCCCCCTCTGTTCTCTCTATGGCGTGTTTGGTTCTAGGGGCACATTCCTCATCAAGAGGAGCCCTCGCCCCCAGAGCATGACCTATCGCCTCCCAAATCGCCACTAGACTATGTTATCGGGGTAGAAACCGAAACCAGCTAACTCCAGACGTTGGAAGTGCTTGCCCGGCGCCAACGTGTCTAGGACCCTGGCCCGGACGCCCGGCATCAACTGGGTGATGGTTGATTGTGAACACGGCAACCTCGATGGTGCGAGATCCCTGCTTCAACACTGCGTGCCCTTTCACTCACACTCCGTCTCCGTGGTTCGAAGACCACAACTCGAGAAAGTAGTGTGGGTGGATGGGTGTGGTTTTCGAATAGGCCAGAAGCAAGAAGCTGATGTGCATTTCCAAAATCAGATGCCGCAATGCATGAGGCCGTGCCGGCTATTGCTGCCTGCGGCGTTAGCCCGCTCGTCAGAATACCCGACATGCAGAGCTGGATGGTGAAGCGTAAGTCTAGGACCAGTGACGGCCCAGCCATGAGCTCATCTTATTGACCTTTACCTCCACATTCAGGTGCTCTGGATGCTGGAGCTCACGGGGTGAGTGACTGATTGCCCCGTCGTACCTAAGCACCAAACTGTGCATGGCTCAAGTACAAGTGACAAAACAGGTGCTGGTCCCTCTTCTCCGCACCGTGGAAGACGCCAAGAGCGTCGTGGCGGCAGCCAAGTTCCCGCCGCAGGGGCAGCGCGGGTTCGGGTCGCCCTACGCCATGTCGCGGTTCGACCCGATCCCGTCGATGACGGAGTACCTGCGGCGGGCCAACGCCTCGCTCCTGACGATGGTGCAGATCGAGACCCGGGAGGCGCTCGACGCCGTGGACGAGATCGCGCGCGTGCCCGGCATCGACGTGCTCCTCATCGGCCCGTTCGACCTGGGCAACAGCATCGGGCGGCCGATCCTGGACGGCGTCCTCGAGCCGGCGCTGCTCGCGGCCATGGACCGCATCCTCGCGGCCGCGAAGGCCGCCGGCAAGAAGGCCGGCTTCTTCGCCACGAGCCCCGAGCAGGCGAGGGAGTACGCGGGAAAGGGGCTCGATATGATCAGCGCCGCGCTGGACGTGACGCTGCTGCAAGCTAGCTTGGCCCGCACGGTCAGCACCGCGAAGGGGCTGGACGTGCCCAAGGCCGGCGGAGGCTATGGGGCGTCTTGAAACGCATTTACTATGTGTATATGTGATTCATTATACATTTCGTGCTATTCACCAGCTAGATACGCGCAACAGCACCGGCTAATTAAGCAAATATACTTTTTTCATCACACCCTCGGGTCAGTGTCGCAGAGTGTGCGAAAGGGGTCGTATTTCAACAAGATTAAGTGTATGAAGACTAGTGATCATGCTATATTTTTTCAACATCGTCCATTTTAGCCGTGACCTCATCCTTTGAGAACCGGTGCATGAGCTTAATAGCTTTAGAAGCTGAGTCTGGGTGCTCTTCTGGCGCAGCAGATTTACTAATGTGGATCTATTGAATATAGTCAGTACAGTATGCTACTGTCTAGTGATAGACTGATGACCCTTCGGAGGCACCGTTTTTGTTCACTACAAGGTCGTTCATGCAAACAATATACGTAGGGCTGGCAGGTAGGTGATGCGAAGGATCACAGATGACCTACCACAGGCACATCGAATTCGTAGAGGTCACGCCATCGGGGCTTTGAGCCGGTGTCGGATTTGATGATGTCGACCTCATTGTAAACGAAGGGTCTCGAGTCCCATACGTCAGACAACACGGACCTGGCCTTCGTACACAAACCGCAGTTCTCCCGCGTGAACAAGGTTATCCTGCAGGCCTGCAGCAACCTTGCCGTAGGCCGCATATCGAAGGCCCAGGGGATCTGATCGGAGGGACGAGATTGACAAGAGATTCCTTTTTCTTGATGGCGCGACTATACAGCCTGACTTCTGGGCAAGGTAACCGAAAGCCCACGTGTGCTCCTAAATGCGGAGATATACTTGGCTGAAGACTGGACTGGGAAGTCGTACTTAATGGGGACGGTGAAAGATGATTCGTCGATGTTTCCAGCATTTACGTAGAACATTCGTAGCGGGGTCTAGAACCCCTCGCGACCTGGCAGCTGCCACAGCTTCCCCTGAGTTCCAGCTCCCGCTAATTAGCTTCCGCAGCAGGGATCCGGATACCCAACCGACCGGCGATAACGCACGCTTACCTCATAGTTTACCCTAAACAGCAAGCGGTGGAGGATTTAGACCACTCAAATCATGCGCTGTAGGTAATAAATGCCTACATCCCGACACCCCGACATACATACCTACCCCTCCAAACCAGTCTACAAGCCTCCACAACTTTCCATCGTCACCAGGCCTTGTTCTTGTTGGCCCTATAACTAATTCAGCAACGACAACGCCGGAAGTGCCACACCCAAGTCTCACAAGTCTCTTCCGTCCTCCAATACGTAACAGACCTACCTAGCGAGCCATCAAGGTTGCCGATTATCCCTTTGTTGGAGAAGAACAACGCGACAGGCGTGTATCACCCAGGCTAACGCCAAGCACCACCGCCCAACATGGCCCAGAAATGTGTCCACCAGGGCTGCAATAAGACGTACACGGACCCGGACGAGGTCTGCAAGTACCATCCGGGTCCTCCGATCTTCCACGAGGGGCAGAAAGGTGAGTGAACGCACTCGATTTCTCGCATAGGACTTGGTTCGGTCGACAGTCGAGTCCAAAAGAAACCACCTTTTGTACCAGACGGAAACCTTACCAGCTACGGAAACAAAACAGGTTGGAAGTGCTGCAAGCCGAGGGTCCTCACCTTCGACGAGTTCCTCGAGATCACCCCCTGCACCGAGGGCAAGCACAGCACGACCGACGTGCCGCCCCAGATCGAGAAGAAGCCCGCCCCCGACGCCGAGCTGCAGTCGCTCGCCTCCACGCTCTCCGAGGCGCCATCCTCATTAACATCATCATCACCATCGACCGCGATACCGATCCGCACGCCCGTCGCCGCCCCCGCGCCTCCGTCCGCAGCGGCGCCCCCTCCGCCTCCCGCAGAGAGCGAGGACGACGACCCGGCGCTGGAGATCCCCGACGGCAGGGTGTGCCGGCGCAAGACCTGCGGCGCGGCGTACAAGAAGGGGCAGGCGCGGTCCGACGACGAGAAGTGCGTGCACCACCCGGGCGCGCCCATCTTCCACGAGGGCAGCAAGGGCTACAGCTGCTGCAAGCGGCGGGTGCTCGAGTTCGACCAGTTCCTGAAGATCGAGGGGTGCAAGACGTCGGCGCGGCATCTGTTCGTGGGCTCCGGCAAGTCGAAGAAGACGAAAGCGAAAGCAGGAACGGGCGCGTCCGGTGGTGATGGTAATGATGATG
Source organism: Diatrype stigma (assembly GCA_022225965.2). Taxonomy (NCBI): domain Eukaryota; kingdom Fungi; phylum Ascomycota; class Sordariomycetes; order Xylariales; family Diatrypaceae; genus Diatrype; species Diatrype stigma. Next base: position 10,388 of record JAKJXP020000145.1, on the reverse strand, counting down.
GCGAAAACGAAGAGGAGGAGGAGGAGCTGCTCGAGACGGTGCGCACCGACTTCTACCAGACGCCCTCGGCCGTGATCGCGTCCTTCTTCCTGAAGAAGATCGACCCGGCCCGGGCGGCGGTCCGGTTCGCGCCGCGGACCCTCGCGGTCGACCTGCCGACGGGCGACCAGCCCCTGCCGAAGCGGTACAGGGCCGACGTGCCCCTGTTCGCGCCCATCGACCCGGAGAAGAGCGCCTACAAGGTCCTCGGCACCAAGCTGGAGGTCACCCTGGTCAAGGCCGACGGCGCCAGTTGGCCGGTCCTGCGGAGCGACGAGCGCGGCACGGGAGAGATACTGCAGGTGGGCCGGGCCGGGCGGGTGTAAAATATAAATATTCATCTAGGAGAAGCAAAAAAGGAAGAAAGACGGAAATAAGATAAAAGAAAAGAAGTCTATAACGAGCTTCCATACATCCCAGAGCCGATCGATCTCAACCTTGGAGTCGAGGAAAACGTGTTCATCTAATCACTGGCTACTGAAAAGCGAATAGTTAAAGCATTGTTTCTTTAGTATTGTTCTTCCCCTCTATCTGGTTCTATTTTGGCAGCTCCTAGGATGCAATTAGGCACTCGGTCTGAAAAGTCTTTTTGCGGATTTCTCACGGGCGGTTGGATGGGGCAATAGATATGGGCATCGCGGGTGGAGTTTACCGATGGTTTCTTCATTATCAAAAAAGGCAATCCTGACATTCATGGGCTTGGCTTGGCACGGGAGGGCAAAGAAAAGCAAGCAAAACGACCTCTCTCCTTGATTATCAAGCAAGGGAACCTTCCCCTCTTTCGAATGGTCTCGAGCAACGTGAGCCACAGTTCTGAAAGATTTCGGGTCTCAACCTTGAACCTTGAAGGCAAAAAGAATACCTGCATATGCATGATAAGCAGGTAGCTAGTTATTGCAGGCCATTACTTAGTATTGAAGGTTCGATCTCACCTTCTCCAGGACTTCCCATGCCGACATCTCGATGGATCGCAAGACATATGAATACATGCAGCAGAAGGATGGGATTATCAACAGTACTGTCTAAAATGATGTAAAAGGCTTTCACAAGGCAATCCATCTAGTTACTCATTTAGTTGGCCCAGACTCCCTATGTACCTACGTCCCAAGAAATCGGTAGGAGTGACGAGGATCTTTGTATCCTTCTTCTTCCTCCCCTTGCCTCCAATAACCTGGTATATCCTAATCGTAGACCCGTAAAGCCTGCTCTATCTCCTCCTAGCTCAGGCTTTGATATTACTGATGGAGCAATCGATAGATAGTCCCCAAATACTGGCTGGCATGCTTGGCCCATCGGTACGGGAACCGGTAGCTCAGACGCCACCCACATCAGGGGGGCAGAGGGGGTATCACAAGTACCTAGGTACGTTGAGCACGCATGCCTTCAACGATATACCTCGTAGGTAAGTAGGTACTTTAGGTGGTCATCGCATGCGCGTCCCCGTACATCGGGTCGATCTAGCAACGTGCATACCTATCATGCCTAAACTACATGCATGTATGCAATGCATGGCATCGTGATGGCAATGGCGATGGTGATTTGCCTGGAAAAATCAACTCCTTACTGCCTGACAGTTGCCTACTTACTTAGATATCTCCGACATCTTGTGCGACGTGACGTGACGACCGCGCCAAGAGTTCCTGATCCTACCCCACCGGCACACAAGAAGAGCTGTTACATGTGTTTACTTGTGTAGGTACATCTCTCTATGTAGATAGATGAGTGAGCCTTGCCCCCTGAAGGCTTCATGAAGGTGATACATACCGCATTGTTAAGCCGAGAGAGTCCCCTTTTTCGATGATCATGACTTGTTTGGTTCGGATGTCAGTAATACGAACGAACGTATGCTGTCATATCGGACTTTGCACGCTGGCCGTCGAGAGCACGTTGATATCTCCAGGTACTAGCCAACTAATGAGCAACGTGGGCTGGAGGCTGACAACCGACCTATGACATGTCGTGTCGTCGTCTGGGTCATTATCAATCATGCTTGGCGTGTTCCAGCTTGCCGGCGACGGCCAAGGCAAAGTCAGTCACACGTGATCGGATCCCTCCCACTGAGGACACTAGGTAGCTCCTGTCTAGGTACCTATATTAGGTGAGGCATGCCTGCGTATGCGGCTGCCACGTACCTGGTTACCTAAGTACTCATGCAAGCAACAACAAGGTTTTGAAACATTTCGTCTTCCTCCCAGGATCTTGGCACCGGGGCGAAGGTGGTAATTGCTAATTACAAATCCAGGCACCTCCTAGTCTACTTTGCTTCTTATCTTTCAGCTATGTAAAGGTACCGTTACACAAGCTGATGCCAAGTATCACGCACCCTCCTTCCCCTATTACATCCATATATGTATGAACTCAGTAAATTACGAAGCACGCAGCATCTCCGTAAGCTTATGTATCGGGTCCGAGCAGGAGAGACTTTGTCCAGGACGTATGAGCTCTTGACTCAGAGGGGTTTCATCAAGGTGAAATGACATGCGTTTGTTAGGCTTGATGTGCTCATAGCGTTCCATCGTCCGTCTTATTACTCGGCCCCGACGGCCCGGCCCTTTTTCATGAGAAGTCTAATCAATTCTTTGGTTCCATGGAACTTCTTTCCATGTTTGTAATCATGACAGCAAAGCCCTTACATTGGCGATGGTGATGGGGGAGCCAGCGTTCCTGTAGATAGAATTCGATGTGCTGTATGAGGGCGATTCTGTGCTCGATCTACATGAAATCTCAGGATATCGAAAGGACCAAACGTAACTAGTCGCCATATAGCTTGACACAAGTATTTACCATTTATAGACTGTGTCATGAAAAAATTCAAGGATTATACATCAAATATACATAACATGTTGATGTATTAGCATAGTCAGTGACGGTGCAAACTTCCAAGACTGAAGTTTGATTCGTATCCTCTGCTATAGTGTTGCATCTTTTCATTTTTCCTTTGCAGTAGGTTATCGCTCCAACGAATCACTATGGGAAAGCGAGAACTAACTCGAGCATGCTGTGCTACGTTTAACTAACAAAAGAAAGATAATTAATGAGTTAAGCTTTCAGTGTTGACTTAGTAAGTTAGCTTCAGCGGCCTTGTAACATAGGCAACAGTTTGGACTCTGTGTGACAAGGGCTTGTAGGGCTTGGAACGTATAGAACAAATCAGCTTATAATTTTGTATGGTCTCAAGGAGCGTATTGAAGAGCTAAGATCTAGGAGACGTCGAAGGGAATTCGACGGAGTATTTATATACAGCAATTTACAAGTACGTATTAATACGTATCCTTTATTTCCAGCTTCCGCGGCTTCCGCTATTATAATCTTAATGGTTATATTAAACAGGAATATATTCCAATATTTCCTATAATAAAGGATAAAATACATTCTAATATATCCTATAATTAATAATAACTGCAGTTATTATTAATCCGGAATATTTCTATATAATACCACTTTTTCTTTTTTTAAAGTTCGTCTTTAAACGACGAAGTCTAAATCGGAAATAATATAAAGAACAGAATTATCGATATCCGTAAATTAATTGGCTTACTTAAATGCTATTAATAAAATAATAAAACAATTTGCTTAATATTTACGCTATTGAAATGATTATATAATTCCTAAATCCAATATTTCTTAATAGGATAATTCTTTTATTTAACTAAATACTTTACGTATTTTTAAGTTTTTAAGGAATTCATTATTTTGTTTATTTAATATTCGTTTGCCTTAATTAATATAACATTCCGTAAAACCTAATTAAAATTAAGCGGTACTTAATTATTAATGCGGTATAATTTAATAAGCAATACATAAAACGTATTATAAATTCTTTAATTTTTAAATAACGTAAATTTAATAACGATAAAAGAAATTATCTTTTGGATTTTATATGGTCCTTATATTTTTTTATTTAGCTTTTTAACGGGGCGTTTTGTTTTAATGTTTTTACCATTAAATATAACCAACTGTCTTTTTTTTAAAAAAAATACTTTCTTTCGTTTTTTATTGGCCCAATGCTTTATCCTTTTTTTGCTTTTTTTTAAATGTTTTTAGGCGTTTTTATATATTTGAATTATTTAATATGCGTATATTTAATTATCTAAATTGCGAAAAAAACCAAGCAATAAGTTATATGTTATAAAATAATAACCATAATTGGCGTAAAAAAAAATCATATGCATAAAGGCTAATTTGGCATTATTATAAGCAAATTCGGCCGTAAGCAATAAATCTTTTTAATTAAACATTTCGTAATTAACGAAAGCTTTAAAGTAAATTTTAAGGGTTTAATTTAATCTTTTAATTTAATCATTCGTTTATAAATAAAAGGCTATATTTATACGTAACTTAATTCCTATTAGTTTAAAAAAATCGTACCAAAAATATGTAATAAATCTGGAATTCTTATTCGAAATAATATCGAAAAGTATTTCATATAATTTCCAATAGGATTTCGCAAAAATTTTAATAAGGTTCGCGGCAATTTTTTCTTTTATTTTAAAAAGTATGAAATATGCCATTTTAATAAAGGGATTTATTATAACCCATATCGAATCGCATCCATTGAAAAAAGAAAAATTAATAATGAAATTCATTATAATCGTATGCCATAAATAATAATATAATTCCATAAATTATAAAGAACCATAAGGTACGTATTTAAAAATCTTATTTTGTTAATAATCGTAATAGCCGTTAATAAATTCTCGAATTAATAATTTTAAATCTAGCCATTAAAAGTTCCGTATAATAAGTTCTAGCGTTTTATTTATATTTCTATGTCTTACGATTAAGATATTATATTCGGATTTTATAACCTTTTATTAAAATTCGGAAAAAACCCAAAATCTTTTCTTATAATATAGCAATTCGTTTTTAATCTTAATGTTTTTATTTAGTAATGCCATTTTCTCCATATATATGGAGTCCTTTTTAACTAAAAACTTAACTTTATTTATAAATTCGGGATACCATTTAAGCGTCGAAACGTTACATAATCTTTCCGAAATCAGGATAATCGAAATTAAAGCCATAAACGTAGGTTTTATAAAATGCAAAAAATGTTTTTTTTATAAGATCGACGTAATCGGCTAGTCTTTAGCTTTCCCTTTTTTAGGCCGATATTAATTTAATCGAAAAAAAATATCGGCCTTTTTATTTTGTTTATCGGATCGGTAATTAATAATAAACCAATACGAAAATAGCTGCTAAGTCCATTTTATTTATCGTTTATTTAATACTTTAGTTGTTATAAAATAAGCGAGGTTTTGATAATTTAAAAAAACTTTAATACGATATTTAGCTTTTTCGAAGTATTATCTTTATTTGTCGAAAAAGTCGATAATCGCTAGCAGTTTTTTATTATAAATTTCGTAATTCATTTTTGCCGGCATAAGCTTACGAAAATAAAAAACAACTAATCGAAATCTTTCTTTATTATTCTTTTAAAATATTATTACGCTAATCGCGAAATCAAAAGCATTTGCTTCGATATAAACTTGCTTTTCGGGATCGAAATGGATTAAAATAAGTATTTAAATAAACTTATATTTAAAATTATAAAAGGCATAATTCATTTTATTAATTCATTTCCATAACTTAAAATCCCCTTTATTAACGTTAATAATGGATTTAGCAATATTAAAGAAATTCTTAATAAAGCGACGGTAAAAATTTGCGAAACCAATAAATTATTGGAACTCCTTAAGGGTTTTAAAAGGTTCCTATCGACTAATATATTCCATTTTGTCCTGGGCCATAAAAATGCCTTTACGGCTAATAATGTAACCAAAATATTTAATATCATATATTGCCCATTTGCATTTATACGGAACAATAACGAAATAATGCTTAATTAATTTGCGTAAAACCTTTTTAATTAATTCATTATGTTATTCTTTAGTTTTAACGTAAATAAATAAATCATCGATATATACCATTAAACCAGTATCGATAAGGTTTTTAAAAATGTTATTTATTATGGCCTAAAAAGTAATTAATGCATTAATAAAACCGAAAAGCATTACGGTATATTCGAATAACTTATATTTGCATTTAAACGTTATTTTTTATTCGTCGCTTTTTTTAATTTTAATTAAATTAAAACCTGCCTTTAAATTAATTTTAATAAACCATTTAGCGGTACGAAACTGGATTTGCATTTCGTTAATAAATAGGATTAAATAGCGAATAGGAATAGTAATAACGTTTAGGCCTCGATAGTTAATAACGGGTCTTAAAGGATTATTAAGGTTTGGTTTCGGAATAAACATAAAGAAAAAAGCACAGGAAAAGGTTAATTTTCGAATTCGACTTATGTTAAGCATATTTTTTAATTAGGATTTAAATACGTTAAATTTTTTTTTATTTATTATATAAAAAGGTTTTCATAAGGATATTTTTCTTTTTTGCAAGTTAATAACGTAATCCTATGGCTTATAATTAGGGAATTTTTGGCTTATTTTTTTCGTTATAATAAATATAAATTCTTTAAATTTCTTAAATACTTTTTTAATGGGTTTAATTTTTTATTATTTAATAAATTAACAATTTAATTAATAACGGCATAATTAATATGATTTTTGTAACAAAACTTAAAAGGAAACGTAATTTTATCGGAATTATCGAAAAAATTAATAGGCTAATGCATTTTTAATTACTAATAAGATAAGATAATATTATATTCGTCGTTTATATTACTTAATTCAAAGTTTAAGCGGAAAAAATAATCCTTTTGGTATCGGAAAATTAAGGCATCGATATAATATCGTTTAACGTTTTTCATATAAGTAATATCGAAAAACATTATTTTCTTAATTTTGTTTCGTTTAAAAATAAGCAGTTTCCATTATTGGCATTTAGAAAATAACATAACCGGTACCGAGTAGCTATTATTTAGAAATATTTTAATAAAATGCTCGAAATAGTTATAAATTAATATTATCTTAACCAAAGATTTAAAGCTGGATTTAAATTTAAATCGTATTTTTTTTTTAGTATCCGAAAAAATAAAAGAATAAAGCTGCTTTTATTTTTTATTATTGTTTTTATTAAATTGCTTATTTATTATTGCCAAATCGTCGTTACTGGATTGTCTTTTAATCGTAAAGAATTTTATAAAAGGGTTATTTATTGGCTATAAAATTTTATGCGGTATAACGTAAAGGCCTTTTAAAAATCCGAATCGGAATCGTTAAGTTCGGTTACGAAATACGGATGGTCGGATTTTTTAAAGGCAGCGTCGATTTTAAATTTTTTTTCGTTATTTAAGGCCGACGTATCGTTATTTCGTTTATATTTAATAAAGGAAATTTTTTCCGATAGGTTAAATAAGTTTTTGCCCTTAATATTTTTTTTTATAAAGCAAGCGAAAATATAATAATTATCGCAATTATATTTTTAATACGAAACCTTATTTTTTTTGCGTTAATCGATATTTCTTTATTCGATACCCTTTAATACGGCTATAATATTGGGCCATTTTTTGTTTTTAAGGTCGAATTTAAGCTTCGCTTTTAATTTTTATCGGTTTTTGGGCTGGCTTTTTAAGGATCGACTTTAGCCGGAAATGGAGCGAATTTCCTTGCCTTGGTGGCTTTGGCCCGATTTCGAATGTTCCGAAGTCGAATCGGGCCTTTTTTTTTCCAACGAAATACCTGGATTGGATAGTATATTTTCGTAAATTTATCCTGCTTTTTAAATGGTAGCGAGGAAATTTTCGTCCGAATTAGGCATCGTATTTTGCCGTAAATATATTAAGCGTATAATTTCGTCGGATAAGGTTTAAGAAATGTAATTCTAAAACGTAATTTTAAATCATTAAATCATTTTATTAAGATCGAAAAATTCGGTAAAATATTAAACCGTATTTTCTTAATAAATAAAGCTTTTTATTTTTTTAACGTTTTGATGTTTTTTTGAAAAGTCCTTAAACCGTTTCGTAATAATTATAACGTAATTATCTTAACGATTTATTAATTTTATTCGTTTAATTTAATTGAAACGTTATTAATGCTAGATTTGGGCTTTATTTATAAGTAGCGATTTAATTTAATTAATCCGATAATAATCCTAAAGGAAATTTTCCGCGTATATTTTAAAATATAATTTTATTTTAATCCATTAAGGTTTAAACTTAAATAAGTTTTTTTCATTATAAATTTAAGGCTTATTAAGTTAAACCGGATTAACGATAACGAAAACGGGATAACCGAATTTTTCCAAGGTTAAAATAAATTTATTTTGCCATTTTTTTGATTTAGGCTTATTCGGGGGTTATTGTAAAGACCTTCGGAAAGATTCTTTTTTAGGTGGCAGCGGCGGTTTTTTTTAATTGTTTAATTCATTATTATTATTAAAATCAAAGTTTAGATTGCTTAATGCGCCTGGATTCCGAAAAAGCGGCGATAATATTCCTTCGAATCCGTTTCCGTTAAACATAAAAGATAATCTTTTTAACGTATCGAATTGTTAACGAATATTTTATGCCGTTTTTTTGGTTTGGATTATTTAAAATGTTTTATTAATAAAGAAATTCTTAATTTTAGCTTTAAAGTTAAAATATTTTAATATAAAGATTTTAATTCCTGGAATACCAAAAGTTCGAAATAAAAAGAATTAATTAACGAAACGACTAAAGGATAAACGTATCGCGATACGTTGTTTAATTTGTTATAAAACAAAATTCATATCGATAACGACATAAGGGTTAAACCTAAATTATCGTTAAAATTTTGCTAATGCGTCCTAAATATAAAACCGAAATTTTTCGATTTACCGGCGTATTTATTAATCGATATTAGCCGGATCGAAATATTTTCGGGTAAAAAAATTATTAATTTGGCTTTCCTTCTGAATTACCCATTCGCTTACGTTCGATTTAAACGCTTGGATTTTAAGCATGCATCTTTCGATTTTAAATAATGCCTAATAATAATTATCGGCAATTTATTCGAAACGCATAATGGCTTATTAATGAGCTTCGTTATTTCGAACGAACTTGGTAATAATTTCCCAAACCTTTTAAAAGAATTAATAGCTGGCTTTAATTATTTTACTTTAAAACCTAACGATTTAGTTTTCGGTAACAGAATAACCTTTTCGGTAAAGCTAAAGAATTTAGCGATAATTTTTTGCCATAATGTTATATTATTTTTTAATATTTTTAGCAATAACTTAATTACGGTTTTCAATTTGCTGAATAAACGTAACGAAGTTATAATAAATTTAGCCGATATCGTAATATAAGATAATCAGCCATTCCGGAAAGTTGCGAATATTAATTTGGAATATTAAGGATTCGTTTCCGGATTCGCTTATAATTATATTATAAATAAGTGGCTTATATAAGGTAAATGCCGTATTATTTATAAAAGGAATAAATATAACGGACGCTATGAATTAAATAAGAATAATAGGTTTAATTAGGAATTTAATAAAAAAAGGGTTTTTTTTATATAATAACCTTAATTTATCGATTAATTTTAGGATAAGTTTTTATTAAGGGAAATGATTTGGAAAATTAAAAATAATAAGAAAAAAAAATACGTTTAATAATGGGATTTCCTATTGGTTTTATGTTTAGCTAGTAAGAAACGTATAATAGTTCGTATTAAGGTTCTGGAATATTTGGAATTTGTTTGTAATACTTAGGGAAATATTAGGATTAATTTGTAGCTGGCTATTTATAGCCGGCTTTCGAATAACTATAGGGTCGGCACCGGATAAGTATGCTTTCTAGGGCGGATAAGTAGGGACTTTCTTTATTTTAAAGTCTTTTTCTTTTTTTTCGTTTTTTTTTTCCGATTCGTATTTCTCTTTAAAGTCTTCGGGTTTAGTATTAAGGATTTTTGCCTGGACTTTGGGAAATGCAAAGGTTTAAGGATATAATTCCTTAGATGTAACCTTATTGCTAACAAAAAATGGAATAAAATTAGAGGCTTACCCGTTGGTCCATGCGGAAAATGGACACCCTAAGCAGAGCTTAGTTGGTCATTAGTGCTGTAACCTCCCTAGTACTGTAACCAAGCCTTTAAACTGTTATAATTAAATAACGAAAAATCCCTTAAAGATGCAATTTGCTGTCGGAAGATAATTCGGATTTTACGATTCGAATCATATATATATCGTAATAATGCATGTAATCTTTTCTATAAATACGTAAGGGTTTATAATTTATATATTATATAATAACAGTTTTATCGTAAAATAAAAATGATAAAAATAAACCAAAACCGAAATAGTATACGCGTTTACGTAATAAAGCGAATAAAACAAATACGGAATTTTTCCGGCTTATATATAAAAAGTTATACGGTATTATATAAATATATGCATTATATAGAAATTAGCTAGTATAT
>JAKJXP020000144.1:0-92847 GCA_022225965.2 Diatrype stigma | reverse complement strand
CCCCCTGATTGGGTGCATCTTTGGTTTAAGTGGGCCACTTACCTATACTAGTAGCTGCTGGCACCTACAATTGCACTTACAACCTGCACCTAATTGCTGCAGCTGTTACAGCCCATTCAGCTTACGTAACTTAGCTACCTAGGTAAATTGTAACAGCTAAGTAGGTAGGTGCAATTGTAGGTGCAATTATAGGTGCAATTGTAAGTGCCAGCAATCACAGGTCGGCGACCCACATAAATTAAGGATGCACCCAATCAGCGGGCCAGGATTGCAGCAGGTAGGTAGGTGGCAGCAGGTAGGTAGGTGGCAGTAGGTAGGTAGGTGGCAGCAAGTAGGTAGGTGGCAGTAGGTAGGTAGGTGGCAGTAGGTAGGTAGGTGGCAGCAGGTAGGTAAGTGGCAGTAGGTAGGTAGGTGGCAGTAGGTAGGTAGGTGGCAGCAGGTAGGTAAGTGGCAGCAATTACAGGTCGGCGACCCACATAAACTGAGGATGCACCCAATTAGCGGGCCAGTATTGCAGCAGGTAGGTAGGTGGCAGTAGGTAGGTAGGTGGCAGTAGGTAGGTAGGTGGCAGCAGGTAGGTAGGTGGCAGTAGGTAGGTAGGTGGCAGTAGCAGTTCGGCCGCTTACGTAAGCTAGGTGGCTTGCAACAGCCAGGTGCAACAGTAGGTGCAATTGTAGGTGGCAGCAATTACAGGTCGGCGACCCACATAAACTGAGGATGCACCCAATTAGCGGGCCAGTATTGCAGCAGGTAGGTAGGTGGCAGCAAGTAGGTAGGTGGCAGCAGGTAGGTAGGTGGCAGCAGGTAGGTAGGTGGCAGCAAGTAGGTAAGTGGCAGCAATTACAGGTCGGTGACCCACATAAACTGAAGGTGCACCCAATCAGCGGGCTAGGATTGCAGCAGGTAAGTAGGTGGTAGCAGGGCCAGCTCCAATTAAGTGGCACTACGCCAGAAGCTAGCCATTTACGGTTTGGGTTGGGCCATAGGCTAGCTGTATTGGGCCTAGCGCGGGCCATTTACAGCTTAAAGCAGACGCTAAGCTAGCCCGTTAAAGCCTAGCCCGCACTGGCATTAGCCGCTTTAGGCGTGCACGGGCCGCTATGCGCATATTGAGTTACTTTCCTATTTGGGACAGCCGACTCCACCCAACTCCCATAGAAAAAAAACCGACACAATAACCCTTCGTTTCACTACGGTATAAGCAAGCTTATGACCTACGTTAACACTTGGGCATTTCGACATATGGCCCGGTTCCACGAAGTTGAAAGCCATGAATCGCACCCAAGCTGCCCTCCAACAACATATCAAGTTTCGCTCATCGATAACCACGTTACAGCGCGCATGTCTTTACGACGAACAATACCAAATTCAATTAAGAGCAGACCATTCTCCGAGACTCGCTGAGCTTGGCCGCAGAGCCAAGGACCAGGACAGAGTCGAGACTCGGGACTGCTACCAACCTCCAAGTCTTTGCCTACTGACAACCTACCTAGGTATCTAGTATAGGTATCTAGTATGGATGCTACATACCTATAGGCATTGTTCTACATTTATATGTGTGAAGGAGCCAACGACAAGAATATCGATGACAGGTGCCCCTGGAACCTGAAATACGCATATAGAAGGTAGTACTCGTGTCGGGCTCGGCGCACCCCCATTACCAGACAGACAGGCTTCAATTGACCCCGCACCCCGCCATTGTAGACTTTAGTGACCGGTCTTTTCATGGGGTTTGTGGTGTGAGTATCATATCATAATATACCAAATATCGACTTAGTGGACAACACTCACATTGTTAGGATATACCCAAGTATGTAGTCGAAGTTGTATATAGATGACTTTCATGCATCTTCCGTAAGGCTCAATTCCATGGTCCCGATACACCGTTAGGCAAGTTCGCTGCTGAAAGTAGTTACATACATACATACATGCTCAGCTATGGCGGTCGATAAGCGATAAGGTACGACTAACACGATGCTTATGAGGTCGATGTTTACTTCCGCATACAAGCTTCTTCCATAGCAGGCTGGGTGCTTGTACCGACACCGTGACACCAACATCATGATGAAAAGTTCTTCCCTCAATTGCCCTCATAACCGAATTGTATCTAACTACGCCACTTATGCTATCCTCTTCCTTGCCTTGGTACCGTGACAATCAGCTATCCGATACAACAATAGTACACCTCCTTTACAGAACCAGCCGATTGCATAGTCAAGATCGCTTCCAAACCAACCCATTCGTGTCCTCTGAATATCAGTCTTAAACCCGCCGCCTCTTACCTCTTTGAAATCGGTTCGACACCCGTTCAACCATGTTATCACTACTCCCCGACCTCACACCCCGCGACGTACGTATGCGAAGACCCCGGTGATGTGTTTCTACCTTGTTTCGTTCTTGTTCTGTTGTGTTCTACCTGTAGACCAAGTACTGACGGCCAAGAAATCACAATATAGTCGCATTCGCTATGGTACACATCCTCGCGCAACCCGTTCGCCTCTAACAACAGTGGCGGCAGCAGTAACGATCTCCGGCACACGCACGGTAACTACGGCGCCTTCCCGCACCAGAACGGGCCATACGACCGCCACCACTCCCCCCAGGGGCTCCATCTCAACAACAACAACAACAACCACAACAATGGACCCCATCACCAGCACCGGCGCGGAGGCGGTCCACAACACCACCACCACCACAACCACCACCTCGTCGTGGAGCGGTCGCCGCTGGCGCGCCTGCGCGCCGACGAGTTAAACCTCGAGCGGCGGCGCCAGAACGTCAGCAACTTCGGCAGCGGCTGGCTGAAGCCCCCCGGGATCCCCAAGACCCTGCACCAGCTGCGCGAGGAGCGGCGCGAAGCCGAGGAGCACCAGGAGGCGATGCGGCGCGAGCAGCTCGCCCAGGAGCTGGCCGAGGCCGAGGTGGCCGGGGTGGCGGCTGCCGCGGACGCGGAGGGCGGCGATGACATGGATGACATGCTCGACGGTCCAGACCAGGGTGACGAGGGAGAGGGCGGAGATAGAATGGACGACGTGCAGCTCGATGGGGCGCGCGATTTGGACGAAGACATACCCGAGGGGGATGCGGACTTTGGGTTCGGTAGCGAGGAGGAGGAGGAGGACGAGGAAGAAGAAGAGGAGGACGAGGACGAGGGCGAGGACGAGGGGGACAGGGCGGCCAGGGAGCAGGAGCAGCTGATGGCGCAGAGGATGCGGAGCACGCACGGCGGCGAGGCGGTCTACTACGGCGCCGAGGACGAGGTCGACGACGAGGACCAGGCCCACATGATCGAGGAAGAGGACCTGCTCGGCGGGGGCCGGGGCGGGGCCGGGGGCCAGAACGACGGCACCGGCGACGACGGCGACCTGGACATGGGCGCGGACCTCGACGATGACATCCCCGAGGCGGAGAGCGCCGGCTACGAGCACACGGATACCGAGGAGGAGCTGAGCAGCGACGGCAACAACGACGACGACGACGATGACGACGACGACGGCAACGATGGCGACCATGCCGAGATGAGCTTCGCGCGGGCGCCGCAGGCCGCCACTCGGTTCCGGAACAGCCTGGCGCGGAGCGATGTGACGAGGCACAGCATCGCCATCAGCGACCTGCTGTCCCGCGACGGTAGCAGCGTCGCCGGAAGCAGTCCGCAGGTGCCGGGTCCGAGATCTTCCATCGGCTCTTCTTTCCACCGCGGCCGCGGTCGTGGCGGTCGCGGCTAACTGGCTGGTTAGTGAAGGCAAGGGACAGACATAAACCTCAATTCACACAAGACCGACAAACGCGAATTTGTCGGCAAGAAAACATTGCTAGATACCCCTATTCCCCTAATCCCCCTATATAGATATAGACAAACGTAGGCGTAGCTAGGGTGTTTGCTCCCTATAGCTACCTAGCTCAGGTCAGGTCAGGCCCGTCACACGTTTTGCTACGGCATTTCTAGATTACCGTAGACCTGCAGACCAGCATGATGATAAAACAACGAAGACATGAATCATGAACAACATCTATGCGTATATTACAATATTGTAGTGATGGTAATGTTTGGTATCGTATCACAGTACTTCGTCCCAAGCAACCCAGCTTGGTTTCGATCGCCTTAGGTCTCTGCGCAGCAAGTGCAACTAACAACCAGCGCAACCACAGCTAGACCACACCGCACGAGGAGGAAGCTAGCCGGTCATACACGTACATCATACTCATACTCGTAAGTCGGACCGGAGGGTTTGTTTATACGCCAGAACGCCTTTCCGTGATGCAAAGAATAAAGAATGCCCGCTCTTTCTCTTCCTCTCCCTCTTGTCTCCCTCTCCCCCCTTTTCTTGGAACCATAATCATCCATCCTCCCTGCTTATGTCTTTGACCCCTTTCTTTTGTACTGCGGACGGACGGACGGTCCCCCCCTTTCCCCCATACAGCCAAACCGAATCCCCCCCCCTTCCCTACCCCAAGATGGATATGCGCACGTTGCGCCTTCATCGGAAGCGGAATTAGAACAACCAGACGTAGAGGAATATCAGTACGACAGCGGCGAAGAAGCCGAGCCAGACCTTCCAGCCGACGCCGGTCCGCTCCGCCATGACGAGCATGCGGTTCATGGTGCCGCGCAGGCGCAGACGGGTCGAGTCGAAGGAGTCGTTCATCTTCTCGGCGAAGGCGGAGGAGTCGCGGATCTCGTCGCCGATCGCGGTCGTCATCTTACGGCGGTGCGAAAAAGAACAAGCACAGGGTTAGTGAGCCAGGTTCTTCCGTGTCAGCAGCGTTTGCTTGCTTGTTTGCTTGCTTGCTCGTCTCTCGTTCCTTGAAGCTGTCTGCGACGAGTTCTGTGACGCAACAGTAACCCCCTGCCCCACGGCACGGGCCTGATTACCTCCCAGGAAGGATAAAAGGGATGCTTCGGAAAGCGCAATATCGGGTGTGTGTGCGCGCGCGCAAAGGAACAGAAACACAGCCTCTTTTCTCTTACTCACCTCCTTCAGGATCTTGACCTTGCCCAGGATGCCCTCAACGTGCTGGTCGTTCTGGCTCTCGAGCTCGTTCAGCACCGCATCGCTATACTGGCCCCTGCAGCGCGCACTCCGCATTAGCCTTTACTCAGTGGCATGACGTGTCATCCAGGCGTGTCTCGTCGTTTCACGAGGTAGTAGGTAATTTGGGCAAATGTGTATGTAGGCAATTTCGCAGCATTCGTACTTCTTATTCGGCGTCGCCGGCCTGTAGGTCCTGCTCTCCACGCCTAGATGGCCGCCGCTCCCGCCCACGGGCGTGCCATTATTGCTGCTACCCGGGTACCCGCCGTACCCGTACCCGCCGCCGAGGGAGTTCGGACTCGCGCTGTACTGCCGCCTCGATTTCGCGTCGTTGCCGCCGCCGCTGCTGCCGCCGTTGTACCCTTCGAACAGGGCGCTCCGCGAATCGCGCTGGTGGAGCGCCGGGTTGTTGAACCTGCGCGGGAAGGGCCGAAGAGATACAGTCGGTTAGCTATTACGTACATACATACGTGTGTGGGTGTGTTGAAGGGAGAGAGAGAGAGATCCACATGGCTGTTCATGATGTGCTTCTGTCTTTGTTTTGCGAGACGAACATATGAGGCCAGACAGAAGGTAGATCAAATAGACGGGACTACCGCTTGTCTCGCCACAGGTTGCGCAGCCCACGTGTAGGGAGAGCGCGCGCAGTGAGCAGAGCTGCTAGCACTACAACTGGAACGAATCGCACGAAACATACATGTATGAATATATGTGATTCTGATGCTGGAAAGACGGGGATGGGGAATGCGAACAGACCGGACGTTACATACCTTGATGCCATGGTGTGCTGAAGGAGACGGGAAGAAAGAAGTGCTTGTGCCACGTCCTCCCTCGTCCGTTAAGTGGTTAATCAATCGATAGGTGTCCAGGTCGGAGGTCGGAGTGCAGCACACAGGTGCTTATCATCCGGGCCGGGAGCCGCCTTCTGCCGGCTGCTGGCCAAGTGTCTCCACCCCGCCATACCACTGGCAGATACTTACCCGACCTACCTATTATGTCGGTAGCTGGAGGTACTGGACATACCTACCTATAAGTTTATAACTGATGATGGCGACCGAAGACACACACTGATACACTGAAACCAAAACCTTTAATACCTAAGGATACAATTGGATGAAAAGAAAACATGCAGCAGGCATTTGTTGGTAGCTGGTCTTCGATCACTACTTCATACCTCACAACGAATGGGTTCCTTCTCAACTACACCACATATCAACTTGACGCTCTGACTGTAATACGATAGGTAGATAGGTAGGTACTGATAAGCAAACGTCCCTCTGTCTGACCATGCAATCATATGTCAGT
This sequence comes from Diatrype stigma, assembly GCA_022225965.2. NCBI lineage: Eukaryota > Fungi > Ascomycota > Sordariomycetes > Xylariales > Diatrypaceae > Diatrype > Diatrype stigma. The sequence continues at coordinate 86,509 of JAKJXP020000144.1, read as the reverse complement.
ATTCGGCATGTCGAACGACGTGAAAAGCTGAAGTTGTGTAACGATTCTGTGAAACAAACGGGATACCTAGGACTCATCATGAGAAACAAATAATACGACGCTATAGCCTATAACTAAGGCCCTAAGTAGACCGCCTGGGGATTTGTTCGGCAGCTCGACTAGGATTGGTTTAGTTGCAAACCACCCGCCACGCAAACACCCACCAAGATCGTTGCACCAAGACTGTCAATCAGCGAGTCAATCGGCCACTCACACCGCCGAGACTTGGGGAGACTCGATAATCGTCGAGATCCGAGGTCCTCACGCCTGCATGTAAGTAATACCCAAGAGGCCTAGCTGTTGACACCCCAGGCTGTCTAGACCCCAGGCTGCACAGGAAGCATATGTGCGTGAGTGTACCTACGTCCTACCTACATCCTGTGGTTGTAGTACTCGTGCCTCATGCAGCTCCCCTGTCTCTCCCAAGGTTGCATTTTCGGGGTAATCAGTAGCTACTTAGTAACTGTGTAAGTAAGTACCTCCTAGGTAGGTAGGTCTTCAATGAGGTGTCACACAGTCGGGCTGCCTGTCACGAATGAATCCGCATCAAATCAAATCAAATACCATCAATCCATCGGGAATTGAATCATCCACCCATTCCATCCTTTTAACATCTGATTCAACGCGAAAACGAATAATAACCGCTATAATCATACTTCGTTCAAGCAATCAAACCACTCAAATACATAAACCGATCCTCCGGCTGAACCACTGTGCCTGCATAACAGGCACCCGACGTTCAGGAAGGGGATCCATCGATCGATCAATCAATCAATCAATCAATCAACCAAGCAATCCAGTTCATCACTCACTTCTGCTGCCCGAGACAACACATGGCAGCAGCGGCGGCACCTCCAGAAAATGCCAAATTGCCCGCATTCAATGCGCCGCCACCATTGTGTGCATCTCTGACGCGCGTATAGCTCCGCCTCAGTCTTAAGAACCTTCGGATCCGGGCATTAGAAGACACCCGCAACAACAATAGCAGCAGCAGCAGCAGCAGCAGCAGCAGTGCCGCGGCTGTCCTCTTTTTTGTTTCAGAATAAAAATCATAAATACAACCTGAAGCTTACGCCGATCGCTTGAATATCGCCCCCTGGACCTACTTGATTACCTAAGTGCAGTTTGATGTTCTTTTGTTTAGATGGATGAGCCAAGGAAGAAAAGGAGTATCTTGAGTGGGTTATTCCGCAGGCGCAGCGATGCCCAACGAAATGGCAAGCTGGTAAGCTCCATCCCCATTTAACCACATGCCTACTTACTACTAGTGATGGACGCTTACACGTGTGTATGGATACCATCGCCCCTACCTACAGCAGAAGCAATCTTCCTTTCGGGACGGCGAACGTGATGACTCGCTCCCTCTACGATGGCCTAAGCCTGATTTGGCCCAGATAAGCGGTGCCCGGCGTCGGCCGAGACGGCCGGATCCCCGTGGGTCCAAGGGAAAGGACAGGGAAGAGTTCGGTGGCGGCGGCGGGTTCTACGAGCAGGCGCCCTTGACCGAGTGGCCGCCGTCGGGCGTGTCGAGCGAGGAGGAGCTCACGCTCGACCATGCGGTGGGGCTCATCTCGCGGGGCGTGCCGCATTTCAAGGGCCACAAGCGGCCCATACCCCACGCTTCCGATCAGTACTACGGCCTGTACTCTACCACCACAGGCGACTACGGCGACGATGACGACGCTGCCGATTTGCACTACGCGATGACGCAGCTCATGACCCTGCGTATGCAGGGCTCGAGCTCGCCGGTGTATCCCTGGGAGACGCTCGAGCAGCCGAGCATGGCGTTTGGCTTTGGGCGCCGGCCAGGCACCATCTCTCTGAACCGGTGGGTCGGCTTGTCCAGCGCGATTCCGGCGTCGATACCTCTACGGGATCTGGGGACGGGTATGAGGGACGTCACCCTCGTGCACATCTTCGAGCGTCTCAAGGAGCTGGAAGCGGGGCTGAGGGAGGACGACGAGGATCAGAAGTACCGGCTCTACAAGCGGTTCCTCAAGGACCCCGACAAGGTCTTCAACCCGCACAAGTCGATGGAGAGGCAGATCATGGACCTGGTCACGGCGCTGTCGAGCGAGGACTGGATCGACTTCACGAACCCGCGGAACCAGGTCATCACCAAGTTCATCTACGACACGGGGGGTGGCAGCAGGGAGAGCCACGGGCAGTACTTCAAGTTCTTCTACCAGCTGCTCCTCAGCCTGGAGCTCGACCTGCGCATCAACTCGCGCATCCACGACGAGTGGGCCAAGGAGCGCCTGGTCGGCCTGATCCCGCCCCGGATCCAGTGGAACCTCGCGCTCGCCCGGCGATGGCGCCACAACATCCGCATCGAGGAGTGGGGCCCCACGCCGGACCAGGTCCGCCTCAAGTTCAAACTGCGCAAACGCCAGACCAAGGTGCTCAAGCGCTTCGCGAAATTGATGAAGTGGCCGAACCTCGACGCGACGCTGGACGCGCTCCGGCGCCGGGACGCCGAGGGCTCTTCGGTCACGGTTAGCTCGCACGCCATGGCCTTCTTTAGCGGGCTGGTTCTTCCAGGGGTAAGCAACCCCTTCCCCTTTCCCTCTCCCCGCACTTCTTCCCCATCCGCCTTGCCCTCCTTGTCGCGTATGATAAAGCTATTTGCAACCTACTGACCAAGCGCATTGTAGCCGACATTCCCCTTCCTCATGATGAACGCCCTAATCGATATCGACCCGGACCGGGCCACGGACGACCTCGCGCTGCTGACGCACCTGCAGCCGCACTGCGGCTTCCAGCACCGCAACAGCTACACCTACTGGACGTCCTCGTGCATCGTGGGCAAGGTGCTCGCTCCGACGTGCCGCGAGGTAGCGGGCTGGGTGGGGCCGGCCCTGCCGACGTTCGACCTGGGCCGCTCGCAGATCGCGCGCATCCGCGCGCGGAAGCCGCGGCTGCTCATCACGCCCGAAGACGTCGCCTCGATGAGCGAGCGCTCCGACCCCCTCGGCCCGCCCGCCGAGGTCTACCCCGTCAAGGAGTACGTCCTGCTGCCGGGCGCGCCCGACCCGGACGACTGGGACCGCGGCCGCGGCGGCGCCGCCGACACGATCCGCATTGAGCAGATCAACCTGACCGACGCCAAGATGGCTACCAATATCACCCACAACAACAACAGTTACAGTAATAATCCTAATACTAACAACAGCAACAATCCCAATAATAGCAACGAGCCATTGCCGCCGCCAGGCGCAGGGGCAGGAGGGACAGGCGGGGGGCCTCCCAAGGTGTTTGACGCCTCGATCCTGTTCGCCATCGACGGCGCCTCGTGGCCCCTCAACCTCCAGTACGACGTCTCGTTCGTGTGCGCCTGGCCGTGCTCCGACGGGCCCCACCCCCTCTTCTTCGACTACGCGTACACGGCCGTCCGCGCCGACGAGGTCGTCCGGGTGCGCAACTGGGGGAAGCCCGGGGCCAGCATCGTCGAGCCGCCGGGCTCGGCCTCGGGCTCCGGCGGCTCGGGTTCGGGTTCGGGAGCCCGGGGCGGCGGCAAGAAATACCAGAACCTCACCGGGGGCGTGCCGAAGAGCAGCAAGCAGACTCGGAACGGCCTCGGGGACGACGGGATCGGGACCGACGGCGAGGATGCGGAGCGCGTGCTCGTCGTCGAGGCGTACGGCGTCAGCGATAACGAGGTCCTGGCTAGGGCGTGGTGCGCGCACTGGGGGCTGAGCGCCGTGGTGGCGGATGTTCGCAGGACTTGGTGAGTTTATTCCTTTTCTCTCGTTCTTCCTTTACCTTCTAAGCGAGCAAGGGAGCGGCCGGCTTGTTGTTGAGTTCCTCGTGGGTGCATATGGCATCCTTTTTGCTCGCGCGTGCTTGCGAGTGCGTGGTGTGTGACAAGTGCCTGTCAGCCTGTATGATACGTGGGCATGGACACATCGTGGTGCTAGACTGCTAGTGGGGTAGCATGCACGGAGCCAAAATGGGCTGCTGTGGTTTACACCCTTACAATATTCTATCATCTACTGGCGGGCAAGAGAAGAAGAGAAGAAGGCTAATGCAGAGACAGCATGGCATGCGCGATCCGGGAAGCATACGCGGCGACGTTGACCGTGGTGATCCTCGTCGATGACCACCAACGGCAGCAGTATAGCGGAAGCGAGTAGCCAACAAAATACCTTGCTCTACCTACCCGACATACTACGTACAGTAGCAGTAGCAGAGCTGTGTATAAGCAGTCACATACATACAGTAGCTACAGATATAGTAATGAGGGCCGACGATCACCGGCGAGCTGGCACGAACGGGGCACCGGGGTTTAGGATAGCCTCGCAGCAGATGCATGCGGTGTGTGTGTTATAGAGTTGGAGACCGAGAGAGGACCAAGAGAAAAAATGGAACCGGCCTGCGGGAGGATTGCTTGGCTAGCTGGCTAGTATTAACCATGATGATGAAGATGATGACGATGGCTTATGTTATTGGGCTGACTGCGCTACTATAATATTCTGAGCTTTATGTTGCGATAGCATACTTGGGTATGATGTATATTCGCTCTTGTCATTGCAGATTAGTCAGTAGGTATGAACGGAAGCTGGGAGCTTCTTCTATCTTCTGTCTCGAACTGTCTATTCTGTCGGTCTATCCACAGATATATAGCTGACCGAGCTATTGGTATTTCCATGTGAAGATTTCCCCATAGTATGATGTTAAGCATCTTCAGCACTTAAGATCACATACATCACAATACATACATAGCTCACCGACATCTGTGCAAAAATGGGGTCATGGCAAGTGTGTGCATATACGCATTCGAATGTATTGGGACACGGCCCTCGAGACGGGGGTATACAACAGACGACAAAATTCTTACATACTACCTATGTATGTAATGGTGGCGCTGGTATACAAGTGCGAGGTCGGACGCCTGCGACTTTGCTGCAGATGAATGGCCCTTCCCAGACAGACGGACACGGCGGATAGAGAAGAATGGATCATCGTGAAGGTTGCCACGCCCTAGCGAAAACGGCTGGGCGGGTGGACTAATACTATGCAGGTGGCTAGAAGGCCAAGGAAACCTGCGTACATAATAGGGGCGTGACGGGCTGGACATGAAAACTTTTTCTTGCCTTGCCATTCAACCATTGAACGAAAGAGAAGGAAACTCTAGCCGAACCCCCAGTGGCCCCTATAACGTTTACCTACAGTAGCTCTATAGCCCGAGCTCCTGCTGCCTGTCTATCAGCCCTATGTAGGGGTTAGACCCTATTTTGGCGCAATCCCATATGGTGTGTCTTCTCTCTTTGCTTTACTTAATCCTTAGCGAGTCAGGACATGCACGACTCAGGCCAAACTCGGAAGTTGAGCGTAAGATAGGTAAGGAGGAGGAAGAAGAAAAAAACCTTTGGAACCTCACGATGCAATATTTCGGCGGTCAAGTGGGTGTTCCGAAAGGAAAGAAGCAATTCGAACAACCTATCACCCTATACTGATACCCCACCCACCCCTCCTTTGGCTCATAGGGAGGCCGGGGGAGGCCTGGAAGCCCAGGAAGCTTGCTCCAGCCGCGGGGTGAGCTTCTGCAACTACTGCGTATGTAGTGTATGGTGTATGTATGTATGTATGTTCCTAGGCTAGGATGGAAGAGCTCCAAGTCCATAATACTCGCTGACTCGCAAGTTCGATATTTCAAATTTTTTATCCTGGGTTTAGCAGTGTTGCATTAATAAACCAAATCCTACAACGCAACGAGGGAACCGGAGAGCTGGAGGCGCTACTGATAAGGCAACTTGTCGTTTAACAGTACCTGGGTAACTACCATGTCGTGCGCTGTGACCTACTATAACCACTACTACATATATGTACATCATGTATTTTACGTCAGGTAGATCAAGTGGTGCCAAACCCCACTGTTGGCATTCCTACCCCACTACAACTATGGAGAACTGGCGTGGGGTGACGACATTTCCCCCTTCTACCCCCCCTTCCGGCCCCTCGGCCCCCCGTCTATTCATTGGTGATCATGGACAAGCATGGGTAGCTACATGCTTCCTTTGAAAGCTCCAATCCATCGTTAGGGTTGACTAGCTCTCGGGGTCACCATGTAATAAATAAGGAGAAAAGAGGGAAAAGGCCTGTTCTCCATCTTCCTTCAACATTTATACTGTACCTACTGTGTTGTGCTGTGCTGTGCTCTGCTGTGCTGTTACCGTTGCCGCTGCCGCTGCCGCGTTCACCGAACTTTCCACCGTCTGAAACCCCATTCTTCTTCTCCAGGCTTGTTGCTTGCTTGCTTGGTAATATTAGCCTCAACCTGGCGTGAACCTTGAAGGATACTAAGTAGCTGAGATTAAGGGGCCCTCAACAATCCCGACTGACGTCGCTGTATCACGTATCACACACCCAGGGTCGACCCTGAGCGCATCCTCCCATTGGACGGCAGGGCAGCTTTACCTCCGGTGGTCTCACGCTCGCTTACGATAGTGGCTGCTTTTTGTTGTGCGCTCGCCGCAGTTTCATCGAACATGGAGTGAGTGAATCAGATGGTCCGATCACCGCGCATCAGCCTGCCTATCCTTCTCGTCTTGCGTCGTGGCTTTGCCTCGCTTTTCCTCACTGTGCTGCAGGTGGCTCTGGGGGTGCTTTCAGGTTTCGGTCAAAGCTTTTGTCCCCCCATTCATTCCGCTTGGTAACCTCATGCTGACCACATTCCCTACTCCAGTCCAAGGAATCTTATCGTAATTGAAAATAACGTATGTCTTGCTGAGTTTGTCCTCGACGGACTAATAGTGCCGCTACCCAAGCATAATAAGAAGCACAACCACAAGCACATGCGCAACACACGCACGCATACACGCACAGCACACCTACACACCTACACACCTACACACTTACACACTTACACACTTACACACTTACACACTTACACACGCCTTCCTACCAATTGCACCCTTCTCTTCCATCTATCCATCGCACCCCCCTAGATACACTCACACTCATTTGAAGAAAATCATCCTCACCAATCCCTCCAACCATGGAGGAAAACCCAATTGACGTGAAGAAGGACCACTTCATAGGTATCGACGTGGGTACCGGCTCTGCTCGCGCCTGTCTGATAGATTCAACCGGCGACATCAAAGCCCTTGCCTCCGAAGCCATCAAGCTCTGGCAACCCCAGGCTGGATACTATGTAAGTACCAAAACAGTCCTTCTTTAGTTCAGCCCACCAGTCTGGCTGCAAACAAGCCGCCCCAAATGACGGGGAAACAAGAATCAAGTTTCAAGACCAGATAAGGTTTATCTTACTGACAGGGCTTCTGGCATACTAGGAACAATCCACCACCGACATCTGGCACTGCATATGCCATTGTGTGCAGCGTGTCGTCAACCAATCGGGTATCAACACCGCCCTGATCAAGGGAATCGGCTTCGATGCGACCTGTTCGCTATCTGTATTCTCGGAAGACACGGACGAGCCTATCCCAGTGACCGGGCCCGACTTCGAGAACGACGGCAATGACCGCAATGTCATACTATGGCTGGACCACCGCCCCGTCGAAGAGACCGAGAAAGTCAATGCAACCGGCCACAACCTCCTCCGCTATGTTGGCGGAAAGATGAGCATCGAGATGGAGATCCCCAAAGCCCTCTGGCTGAAGAACAACATGCCCAAGGAGCTGTTCGATCGCTGCAAGTTCTACGATCTTGGCGATGCGCTGACGCACCTGGCTACCGGAAGCGACACGAGAAGCTTCTGCAGTACCGTCTGCAAGCAGGGCTACGTCCCTATTGGTGTCGACGGCAGTACCAAGGGTTGGCAAGAGGATTTCTTCGAGGAGATTGGTCTGGGCGACCTGGCCAAGGACAACTTCCGGCGCATGGGAGGAGTCAATGGAATTGTAAGCCATGCCCCGTTTTCCCTGTCTTGTTTGTTTGGCCATCTTAAGTGCATTGGTAACTGATCCCACTACGCGCAGAACGGCAAGTACCTGAGTGCCGGAGAGTTTGTCGGCACCCTATCGGAGAAGGCTGCAATGCAGCTGGGCTTGCCCCAAGGTATCGCGGTTGGTAGTGGTGTCATCGATGCTTACGCTGGCTGGATCGGCACCGTCGGCGCTAAGGTCGATCCCGAACACGGTGCTCCGGACCACACCCACGCGCAGAACGATATGGCACAAGCTTTCACGCGACTCGCGGCTGTTGCCGGCACGTCGACCTGCCATCTCGCCATGTCCGAGAAGCCCGTCTTCGTTCCGGGTGTCTGGGGTCCGTACCGAGACGTACTCCTCCCTGATTTCTGGCTAGCAGAAGGCGGTCAGTCAGCCACGGGCGAGCTGCTGCGGCATGTCCTCGAAACGCACCCGGCCTACAAGGAGGTTCTCCCGCTGGCTGAGGCCATGGACAAGAACATGTACGAATACCTGAACATTCACCTTCGAGAGTTAGCGGAGAAGAAGGAAGTGCCCAGCGTATCGTATCTCGGCCGACATTTCTTTTTCTACGGCGACTATTGGGGCAACCGATCGCCCGTAGCGGATCCCAACATGAAGGGTGCAGCCATTGGCCTCAGCCCCGACTCTAGCGTCGACGGCCTCGCGCTATGGTACTACGCCACCATGGAGTTCATCGCGCTGCAGACGAGACAGATCATCGAGGAGATGAACAAGGCCGGCCACATTATCGCCACGATCTTCATGTCGGGGAGCCAGTGCCAGAACGACATGCTCATGGACCTGATCGCGACCACGTGCGACATGCCGGTGCTGATCCCCCGGTACGTGCACGCCGCCGTGGTGCATGGCGCGGCCATGCTCGGCGCCAAGGCGGCCAGCGCCGACAGCGAGGGCAAGACGGAGCACCTCTGGAGCATCATGGACCGGATGAGCAAGCCGGGCCGCCTCGTCAAGCCCGGCGCCGACGCTGCTGAGAAGCGGCTGCTCGATGCCAAGTACGAGGTGTTCCTGGAGCAGTGCCGCACTCAGCAGGAGTACCGGAAGAAGGTCGACGAGGCGACTCAGGGATGGACTAAGCTGGCTACACGATGAGATGATACCTAAACGGAAGAACTAAGGCGGAGAGATCGAGGTAGATGAAAACGGCCGCTAACTACAGGATGAAGTAGTTAGGCACAGGTCGATCTCCTTGACTAGATTCCTAGATAGATGACTGGCTACTGGAGCTATATATCATAGAGATCCCAAAAGGGGAAGAAAGGAAAGGAAAAGGAAAAGAAAAAAAGATAGGGTGGCAGTCTCTCTATATCTGCTGCAATACCTGAGCTATACATATGATTCGGTGCATTGCGTTAGTTGTAGGCGTGCTGTTTTGCCTTAGGTTCCATTTGATTTTATTGCTTCAGGTAGTAACTGGTAAAGGTTGATGAAATTCTCGATGCTATGAGGTCAGCTCGTTCTGTAGATTAAGTACGTCGACAAGATTCTTGAGCTATGTAGTCTAGGTGATTATGCATAAGAGTTAAAATGAGGAGGAAGAATGGGGTGTTCAAGCAGTCTGGAATGATAGATGATATCTGGCCCCTCAGTTCCTCCTCCATTCCACCACCCCTGATCTGATGACGCCTGTGTCTGCTGCTATAAATGACACGAAAAGGTACCTAGGCTTTGGGGAAGGTTGTTTAGGCTCATGGGTGGCTCGTGCAGAGAGTACATCACAAAGAACTCTGCTCCACTATATCAGAAGTACCGCAGGCTGGAACCAATAGGGCAGGCCTGATGGCTCTAGCAGGCTAGGCTAGCAGGAGTTAGCGCACTGCCCTTCTGTAGGTACCTAACTCGATAAGCTACCAAGGGAGGTACTTGGTGCGAGGTACGCTTGGGTAAGGTTTTGAGGAGGCTGCAATTGTTGATTGTTTTCTTTCGTGTCTCTCGACAATTTTCAGCCTCGTTTGACCTGTCCCATTCCTCCCATTCCTGCTGGGTTGGTCGTCTCTGGTAATCTTCATGATAACATTCATGATACGACCCGACCTATTTACTTTACTCATACAGAACACAGGCCAAAGAGTAGTCGATAAACGGCCACACGACTAATTGGCCCCGTTCGTCCTAAAGTACCTGGCTGGCTTCCCTTCCTGAAGCCGATCTTGCGACAGCCCCGAATGATAGCAGCAGCAGCATCTTTCTCGTCGCCCCATCAACACGCGAAGCTCCTGATATAGGAGACCAACATTCACTCGACCCTCACCTCACCTCATCCTCCAACCGAACTTGACACGAATCGAACGAGGTTCATCACAACACATCCACCCACCAACACCCACCAACCACGACTACCATGTCTGGCCTTTTCGGGTCCGCTACTCCAGCTGCCGGCGGCAGCGGGGGTGGTAGTTCTTTATTTGGAAATCTCGCCAAGCCATCGAGTCCCTTCGGAGGTGGCAACAACGCCCAGCAACAACAACAACAACAACAACAGTCAGCGCAGCCGCCGGCGTCTGCGAGTCCTTTCGCTGGTTTGGGTTTGGGCGCGTCCAACACACAACAACAGCAGCAGCAGCAACAACCGCAGACCGGAGCGGGCGGAGGCGGTGGCTTGTTCGGTGCATCCTCCAACAATCAGGCCCAGTCTGCCGCCCCTCCTGCTGGTGGTGCTGCTGGTGGTGGTACTGGGGGCGCCTTCAACACTTCGAGCTTGTTCGGTGCTGCCGGCGGCGGCGGCGGCGGCGGTCTCGGGGGCGGTCTCGGGGGCGGTCTAGGCGGTGGTCTAGGCGGTGGTCTAGGCGGTGGTCTAGGCGGTGGTCTAGGCGGTGGTGCGTCCATACTTGGTAACCAACAGCAGCCCGGTGCCTCCATTCTTGGCGGCGGTGGCCTCGGCGGTGGTGCATCGATACTTGGTAATCAACAGCAGCCCGGAGCCTCCACGAATGGCGGCAGTGTCCTACCACAAGGCAATACGACAGGGTACTTCGACAGCTTGCTCGCTAAGAGCAAGAAGCAAGCTAATGGGGAATCCCCTCTTGAAGACCTGCCTAGCTTACAGCTTGGGTTAGGTGATCTTCGCCAACGCCTCCGAAAGCTCGGTCCGCGCGCCGCTGCCGACCCCCTTCAACATGGGAAGGCACAGTATATGCTTGCCGCGTCCGGCGTCGACCCTGGATCCGCAGTCAAAGACCTCAACTCATTCCATATCCAAGGTGCGCGAACCGAGCGATCAGCACCTGGGCCCGCCGCTACCGAGATCGATGTTGAAGCGTACCTCGCAAACCTACAGACCAAAACCACCCTTAGCATGATCGCCGATGGCTTGGAAAGATCCGTCAGAGACTTCGACAACTTCCTAGAGGATAACATAACGATGGAGTGGGAGGCCCAAAGAATGCGCATCTACGAGCACTTCGGTATCAAGACACGAGAGGACGGGCTTGGCGACTCTGTCGCCGGGGCACCTGGCAAGGAGTCACAAGGCGGGTTTGGCAAGTCGCGCCGGAATCCGAAAGGCGGTCGATCAACGACGGCTGGTCCCAAAGGTAGCGCTTTCGGTCGATCGAACCTGCAGAAATCCGTCATTGGAACTCCCAGCAAGATCGGCTTCCATCAGCCGGCTTTCAAAGAAAATGGCGACCAAAATGGAGGAGAGATGGCACCTCCGAATAATCTAGGAGACGATCGATTCCTACGGGAGAAGCAGGCTAACCTCGCCGAGCGAGTACGGCAACTCAACACGTCTCGGTTGGAGGAAGTTCCTTATCCTATATTATCTGAGCTAGCTACAGTCGAGAGCAGGTCGGGTGATAGCCATGCCCAGTACATTGTCGATGCCTACCACGCTGCCATGACCATCATCGGAGAAGTCCCAGAGGCCGAAACATTTGTGGGCGGCGCGACAGCGAAGGAGCGTTGCTTCAAGGAGATGTACATGGACCCGAACGACAAGTCGCAAAACGCAACCAATATGAGAAAGAAAATTCTTGCGGGTGGTACTCAGTTCCTCGAGAAGAAGTTCTATCAAGGGCTTGAAACCATGATCCACGAGCACCAGCGCGAGGCGAGTCTGGGCGGCCGTCCGGACGTTGTCAGCAAGATCAAAGCCTATGTGCGACTCCGCAGCGCTCGGAGCAACCTCGTGGCAGACAATGTCGAGCTCCAGCAAGTTGACGGAGAGTATATCTGGGCGCACGTGTATTTCCTACTTCGCACGGGCCATGTCGCCGAAGCTGCCGAGTACGTCAAAACGCGTGCGACGACCTTCCGGGCCATCGATCGGACTTTTTCATCCTACCTTCTCGAGTACGCTGCTAGTCCAGATAGGAGGTTGAGACGCCAACTGCAAGAGCGTTGCAACAACGAATACAGCCAACGGGTACGCAACGCACCGAATAACTCCATCGACGCATACCGGATGGCCTGCTACAAGATCGTGGGCCGCTGCGAGATCAGCAACCGAAGCTTCGACGGCCTCACCACTAACATTGATGATTGGGTCTGGCTTCAATTCAACCTCGCGCGTGAGAATGAGAGGACAATCGAGGTGGCCAGCGAATCCTTCACCTTGAGCGACTTGCAAAAGAGCATACAGGAAATCGGGAAAAGGCATTTCCCTAAGGCACCGGCGGACGACAGTAATGGCGCGTTCGGCATGTTCTTTTTCCTGCAGGTTCTATCGGGCCTGTTCGAACAGGCCATTGCCTATCTCTACCCCTTCTCCTACGTAGATGCGATTCACTTTGCCATCGGCCTCGAATACTACGGCCTCTTACGACCTTCCGACCCTTGGTCCACACAGAACGAGCTCCTGTCCTACGACACTCGAGGCAATGCGCAGCTGAACTTCGGCCGCATGCTAGGCTACTATACCCGGGACTTCCGCGCGGCTGACGTCGCTTCCGCGGTGGATTATCTGGTGTTGATTTGTCTCAATGCTGATCTTGACGGCGAGGCAGGCCGGCAACAAGCGGAACTGTGTCATATTGCCTTGCGGGAATTGGTCCTGGAGACGCGGGAGTTCAGCAAGCTGATCGGCGATATAAGACCAGACGGCCAACGGATCACCGGGCTCATCGAGGAGCGCAGCCCTCTCATTGGTCTACGGGAAGAGGACGATTTCGTCAAGACAGTCACATTCCAGGCAGCCCGGTTTGCCGACGACAACGGCAGGACGACAGACGCGGTTCTCTTGTATCACCTCGCAGGAGACTATGATAGCGTCGTTACTATCGTTAGTCGGGCACTGAGTGAGGCTATCTCGCTCGAGATTGGCGAAGACCCGATGCGACTCGTGCCGGTCAAACCACGTGCCAACGAGAATGATGAGGTACAACCTGGCAGCAGCCTCAGCCTCGCGTCGATTGACGACCCGGTCCAGTTGGCATCAACCATGATGTCGATGTACGAGAAAGACGCCATGTTCTACACCAAGATCGAGAACCAGAACAGGAACGCCTGTCATATCTTGCTACAGATGAGTGAAATCAAGGGATTCGTGGAGGCTGGACAGTGGCCCGAGGCTCTGGACGTAAGTGTCGCCCCCTACAATACTACTACTTCTTCCCTTCCATTCTGCAACTGTGCACGCACACGAAACTGACCATCCTCCAGAGAATACGTGCACTCGAGATCTTGCCTCTCGAGGCCAGCGGCGACCCAGCGAAAATCCGACATTTCGCAGCCAAGTTTGCCGGGCTTTCCCAACCCGTGGCGATCAATGTGCCGAACCTGCTGCTATGGACAGTTACGTGCTGCTTCAACCAGAAGACACGCCTCACGAGCGGGCAGTTCAGTGGGAACGAGGGCACTCGTAGGCAGATGGTGGATAATCTTAAGCAGATTAGCATGGACTTGACTACGTACACGAGCCAGCTGAAGTACCGCTTCCCGCCGCATCTACACGAAGCTCTGGCACAGGCCTCTTCTTCTTGAGGATAGATAAACGGGCTATAATTGGCATATGTCTGTATTTTAGAAAAAGGGGGTGTGGGTGAAGAAAGGGGTGGGGGGGCAGAGAAGAAAAGACAGAAACGAGCAACGAAGTCATTAATGAGAGAGCTCCAGGCAGCCAGGGCTCTTGCCAAGGGACGTCGGTCGGCAGTTAGATAATTCAGGTTGACCGACAGTTAGGTATAGCTTAGGTAAGGTTACTACATACATACCTACGTACGTAGGTACATACAGAGCCCGCACGGCCGCCTGCATCTCCATTGATTGCCTGCCTGGGCCTGGGCGCCTATAAAGAACCCCAGCCGGCCCCGTCTCAATGTTTCATCAGTCCGTTTACACTCTACCCCTTGTATTATAGTATGAGGGTCCGGTAATGCCTTAGTATCTACAATCTGTTATCACGTATTCCAAATGTTCGTTTCTATAAGAAAGGCTCATGTTCGGGATAATTGGGTACAAAGCAGAACACCCGATAATCACCCCATGGTACCGGACCCTCATACAATAATACAAGGGGTAGAGTGTACGTCCATGACAGGCCTGCTCCCCTGCATACTAAGCAACTTGAGGCAATCGAACGGGAATCGCTTGTACAATACGTAATTGCTCGTACGTACACAATAAATCGCTATATTCATAGCGTACATAAGGTCAATACAGAATATCATAGCCAATGTACTATGAGGATATAATGCAGAGCCTATAATATAAGTATGAGAGTATGCTGGTCTTGTACTCGAAAGCATCGTATGACCGACAATTACGCAGGCGGAGTTCGTATAGCCGGCATATACCAACATGGTATAGGGCTGGGTTAGGTGCTTACCTAGTCTCATATCGTATGAATAGCGAAAATGAAATAACCTGGAATCTTCTCATATACCATGCAGCCCGCCCTGGCTGCCAAGGAGATACTACCAAGTAGATATCCTAGATATCGATTAAATCCAATCCTGGAGCCGTGAAGGATTTTGCCGGTATCAGTGCGTCCTTGGGTCTTAGTCATCCGCTCACCTTAATTCACCTACAGCCGCTGTTTCTTTCCTTGGACGTATCGGTATCGGGCAGAATATAATAAGAAAAGTGCGTACGGTTAGGTACTTCTACTCCGTGCATTGCAACGAGTCGAGATCAACTTGTCAGGGTCAAGGTCAAGGTCAAGGTCAAGGTCAAGGTCAAGGTCAAGGTCAAGGTCATTGAAGGTCCGTCAATTGCCAGTCGTCAATCGTCGTTCTCCCCCTCAGATTCACTGTTCACATCCCGCTTTATCTCATCCTCCGGCACTCCGTGGCAGCGTGGGTTCGTTGAATCTCCAAGGCTGCACCGCACTGTCGCATTCCGGTCTCCAATTAATCGAGTAGCTCACTCGCTCGCTAATAAGGATCGGGCCTCAACCGCATATAAAGAGGGCGGGGAGCGGGGGGAAAAAGCGGCGAGAGACGTGAGATGTGGTGAAACCGCCTTACTAACGTCTTCCCAGCGAAGCGGTTCACTCACTGCCTTACCATTCCTGACCAAGCCACATCCTTACATACCAGATACCCAGATACACAGATACCCAGCTACCCAGCTACCTAACACAACCGTCCCGTATGCATACGTCACATCGCTTACATGATTACATGCATGTAATGTCGAGCTCCGTCACCCAGCCACACACACGGTAGCACGGCAGCACGGCAACACGGGATCACGGCAGCACGGCAGCACGGTAGCACGGCACTACGGTAGCAGCAATAGGTAACTAAACTACCCAGGGAAGCCCTGGAAAGGAGGTCTGGCTGGCGAAGTCCGCGGAGATACGAGGTAGTAGCACCAAAGTACCTATCACTGTTAGCACCCGATCCGACGCCCGGCTTACTTGAGCCAGCTGCGCTACGCCGCGCCGTGATTTTCAATTCCGTGTTATAAGCCTATAATGGTGCCCAGCTCCACCGCTCCTTCATACTCGACGTCGTCATTCTCCACCCACGTTGTCCCGCCTCCCGTCTCTCCCCCCGCCGCCGCGCCGTCCCGTCCTTCTGACCCAGCAGCTTCGCCGTCAAGTCTTAGCGTGCCGCCGTCCGGCTCCGGGGTCTCTGGTGGTCTGTCGCCGCCTGTTGCTGCTTCCGGTGCTGCTGACCCTCGCAAACATGAGTACTTGTTATCTCATGATGTCGGCCTGTCGCCCGCCTCCAGTGCCTCCCCACCAGCGACGGGCCACCACCACACTGGACTGGCCGGCAGCAGTGCAACTGCTGCCGAGGACCACCGGTCCAAGAGGCGGAAGTACGGGCCGAGCTCGAGGGGGGTAGCGAACCTCACGCCCGAACAGCTAGCCAAGAAGAGGGCCAATGGTATGTACTGCATGTTTCAACAACGGCTGCAAGTCACGAAATTGTGAATGCCACCACCACTCCCCTTCGCTCCCTCATTCCCGGGTTTCTACGAGTTATTCGGAGATTCCGTTTCTAGATGTAACCTGCCCCGTTGTCTATAGTGAGTGCGTTTCGACGCAGCCGTCAAAGCTGGACAGCCGTGCAGCTGGATGGGTTCCTGGTGCTGACCGCTTGGCTCCGTCCCTGTAGATCGAGAGGCTCAGCGGGCCGTCCGCGAGCGTACTAAAAACCAGATCGAGCAACTCGAAACCCGCATACGCGAGTTGACGTCGCTGGACCCTTACCAAGAGCTCCAGGCCGTGATGCGCGCCAAGGAAGCTGTCGAGGCTGAGAATGCCGAGATCAAGAGCCGTCTAGCATCCATCATGGCGCTTGTCCAGCCGGTGCTATCAGGCTACCAGGGAGGAAGGGCCAGAGAGGCGACGTTGGCGCCTCCGACGGCGCACAAGACCATCCCGATCCATCCAGCCCCGCCAGCTCCGCCCTCACTATCCCCGGCAAACCACGACTCACCCGCCCCTAGCACGGCATCTCCTACCTCCGTCGACACGCCGCCGTACTGTCCTGCACCAGGGAGGCTTCCCAATGCGGCACCACAGCCCTCGCTGAGTCCGAAGCTCGGCCAAGTGAAGGTTGTCGGTCAGCGGCGGCAGGATTTACTTCACAATCTAGACCTCGGCGCCGGCGAGCAGCTTCAGCTCAATTTCCTGCTTGACCCCTCGCAGCGAGTGAACAAGTTTCAGAACGGACTCCATGAGAATTATGACCCCCATTCAATTCACCATCTACCATTGAAGCGGGATTGGAGCAGCACGTCGTATCCGGTAAGTCTTCCACCTAGGTCACGCTCCAGCTTAGGGCGAGTGAGCACTGACAGCCTCACCAACAGCAGCACCCTGATGTCAGCATAGAGCAGAATTTACTAGCTCGTAGTGAATCGTGGGTCACCTACTCGGCGCCCATCAACCACAGCGCCGCTACGTGTACTCTCGACGGCCTGCTCCTCGCCTTCATCCGCGAGCGACGGCAGCGAGCCGCCGAGGGGATCCCGACGCAGGAGATCGTGGGGCCGCGCTACCCATCCGTCTCCTCCTTGCTCAACCCGGCCACGAGCGCCTACGTGCACCCGATGAGCAAGGTGTTCGCGGACATCCTGGCGACGTTCCCGGGGCTCTGCACGCTGCCGGAGAAGGTGGCGGTGCTGTACTTCATGTTCCTCAACATGCGGTGGTGGATCAACCCGTCGCAGGAGACGTTCGACCTGCTGCCGGCGTGGGCGCGGCCCGTGCCCGCGCAGCTGTCGTTGCCGCACCCGCCCTGGATCGACCACGTGCCCTTCCCCGAGATGCGCGCGAAGCTGGCGCGCGAGTACAACAACAGCGAGTACCTGTTCGACGACTTCTTCATCCCCTACACCTCCACGCTGTCGGTCAACTGGCCCTACGAGCCCGAGGACGCCCTGCTCCAGAGCTCCGACCACGGCGGCGAGCTGCTCATCAACCCCGTCTTCGAGCGCCACATGCGCCGCCTCGAGAACTGGACCCTCGGCGCCTCGTTCGACAAGGCCTTCCCCCAGCTCAGAGGCACCTATAACTTGGAGGCGTCCGCAGCGGAAGCAGGGCCGGCGGCGGATACGACGATGACGACGACTACGACGACGACGGCAACGACGACGAGCAATAGCGCAACGAACAGTGGTGGAGGCAGCGGCGGCGGCGGGAATCCGAACACGGCGAACACGGCGGGGACGAATAATACTCAACTATAAACAACTGGTTGGCGGGTCGGCCAGTTTCAACATGTCTTGGATACACCTGTCCATCCGACTCTTGCGTGTGCGGGCTGAAACGACACGCATAATTGAAGGGGTTATTGGAGGGGGGCTATCATCATACGCCAGATTATTAACTAATGTTCACCTACATATATAAGCCATGTATAAGGTGACTTCACTTACGGGGGGGGGGGGGGCCATCATCTGAACAAACAAGCGAACGAGCAAACATCCAAACCACACACCAAACGAACGACCTAGCTGAGTGGCGGCTAGCGAGCTGCGGCCACCAATTCTTTTTTGTATAACGTATAAGTATATACATGTGTAAACATAGCATCTACAAATTTCTCCCTGACAAGACCTGGTTTTACTACGCTGTGTGGACACGACAAATGATATACGTAGTTGGCTAGTAGTAGTAGTTGGTTGCCAGCAAGCATCGTGAGAAGCCGGGCCCCTGATTGATGAGACTGCCTGTGATCTCTGTCTCGCGCGCTTCTCCGGATCTACCTGATCCATCTGTAGTTACTTTCCCTTTTGAAAATCGGACGGAGAGCAGGGCCGTCCTAGGAAGATTTCTAATCTATAGAGGCTGCTATTTTCGTAGTGAACGTCTCAGACGGCTACATATTGCTTCAGTAACCCACGAACACCACCAGCTAGGTACTGTCTGCTACTTACTACATACGCTACCTATATAGTCCAACCCTACCGTAGCAAGGGGAAGAGGAATACGTAGACGTGCTAAGGGCTTAAGCGGAGGCTGGCATGGAAGTCAGCGGCCGGCTATAGATGCAGACAGGTGACTGTAGATATAGCAATGCCCTATAAAGTGTTGGTCCCGTCCAGCATTCCAGGAAGTGTATGGTTTCTAGTCCAAGAGTAGAACCCAGCTTCTGCCCTACTTTATTCCATTGTTCTGCTAATCCCCTTCGAAAATGCAACAGTAAGTTGGGACGGCCTGGCGCAGGAGTTTGGCTGAGGTGGCTGTCTCGAGAAGACACCATTGAAGGCAACTGCAGTTGGTGATAGATCCTCTCTTATGCCATGCCCCAGGCCCCCCTCGTTGTTCAAGGCCGTCACCCATATGGGGTTTCTTTACGTGATATCATGGTAGTGCTATTTCCTCGGGAGTTCGTGCCGTGCCTGGGATGTTACCACCACCACCAAGATACTGGTAAGACTCATCACTGGTACTACTACTAGTTATTTGTTATACCTTAAAGTCTACCACGCATGTATGGACGACCCCCCTGGCTCCTCTTATAGAGCTAGAGGCTAGTGATGCTATATCCCCAATCAAGCGAAAGAGGTGGAAGTAGTTACTAGGGACTACGTAAGCCGGCCAGTCGGATAGGTAGTGAGTGATTGGATCCTCATAACTATGTGCCTACAACAACAGTAAGCGGGTTTATTCCACATGCAAGCAGGCCTGACCGGTGCGAGCAAGGAGCTGGTTATCACATTACTCCACTGAAGGGCAAGATGCGGCGTACATGTGATGAATGCGCTTGAGAAGTAATAGGCGCTGGTCGTGATACTCAAACACACCTAACTCGTCATCGTGTCAACCGGAATAGACGAGTATGGACAATAACACCAACTTGCTGAAGTTTGATCTGATGGTAATCGTAGTTTACTCTGGAGAATATGTGGCCATAGGTAGGTAGCATCTCATTATTCTTATGTATGAGAGCCAGAACCGGCATGCGTGGGCGATAGGGGTATGACGGATATGGCGAAAAGGGAACCACCACGATTATGTGGCATAATATGGAACGCCCATCGTGGTGTCTTTGTCGCCGATGTCGCCGCAAAGGCCACCGCAGAGGCCACCGCTAAGAAGAGGTTGCACGTGTAAAGAAGCGTTGGTGGTAAGTACATAGTAGTTAAGGTATGTGCCGGATAGCCCTTCTTTGAGAATTATAACGTCAATGGCCCGAGACTTGACATAAACCCAGCTAGACTGGATTTGTTCACAGGTGCATGGTACCTAACATACTATGAGCATATTATGTAGCATCTACTCATACTCATGACTTGAGGTAATAAGAAAAAGGAGGCTATCCCGGGCTATCCCAGGGCTAAGCCAACTATCCCGGCAGGTCGATGCTAGAGTCACGGGCCTGACTCGATATGCAAATATGCAATGCCAGAGGCTTTATTACAGAAGTCCAGGCGGGCTGTCGGCTCTTTTATGCTGGGATGCGCAACGGACCGTCTTAATCGATACTTAACCCCGACAATGATTTGGAAACCTGCCAAGTTTGCCTTGGAAAGGAATGTCCAATGTGACGCATGCTGTTGCTTGCTGCATGAGCATTGAGCATTGAGCACATCCTTGGGGAAGAAATGCGGGAGTGCGGGAATGGAGGGCAAAAGCTTCTTCCCATGGTTTTTTGGCCTTCCCTTGGAGAAAAAACTACAAAGTACCCGTACCCAACCACATGAAAGGCACTTTCTCGGCACAGGTTATCCGGAAAAGTTCGTTGGAGGATGGATGGATGTCGGGCGGGACGGGAGGCGGGCGGAGTGGCGGCGTGAGCGAGCAACTGCGTTAACTGGGTAGATAACTATATGTATATTAGTACGTAGTAAGTTGACAAAACGAACGAAGAGAACTCCAGAAAAGGAACCAGAAAAAGAACCAGAAAAAAGAACTGGACGAAAGGTAACACAGAGGATGCAAAATGTTGTAATAAGCTCCCCGAGGTCCTTCTGTTGCCCAGTCGCACCAACGGTGGTTATGTAATACAACCTGACGATCCGAGGTACCTACCGGCAGGTAACGAACGTTCAGCGAGGTACGAAGTAATTGATCGGTAGTCCAGACCCTTCGAGGTACTAGCCTGGAGACGAAGGGCTGCGAGGCGCTCGCGTTTCCGTTAGAACGATGCCGATTTGCCGAGAAAGCCGTCCAGGCGGTCCCAGGCAGTCCCAGGCGGTCCCCAGGCTGTCCTCGCTATGAGGCTAACGGGTCGCTAGAGCGAATCCCAGCTGGGGGAGATCGATCGACAGCAGGTTGCTGCTAAACTACTGCAGTCAGTTGCAGACTTGCAGTTCAAGCCCGCTCCCATGTGCAGCTCTTTTCGCTTGGGACTGGATTAAACAATACTGGATAGAACCTTGGAATCGTCTGCAACGGCCCTCGTTTTCTACATAGGGTCGCCGCTTATTTGCTAGAACAGAGGTCCTAACCGGTATGTATAAGTCTCATGTATAACGGCATACTTACATAGTACAGTCCCTACCTACGGTATGGACCGTTCCCCGAGGTAGTGAGAGTCTAAGACGGCACCGTTATCCGCAAGCGCGCACAGCAACAACCACGTGTTTTGCTAGCCGCTAACTGCTTAGGTAGACGACAGTAGGATTTTCGGTATTTCATGCCGTTCTGCAACCATTACCTACTAGAATGGTATTATTAGACCGGGTTGGATTTAAACTCGCGTTCAAGCTTTTGATACTCCATTTTTGGATAGACAGGCCAACGGGTATCGGTATCGCCAACTGGGTAACTACATGTACTTATCCAGTACGAAATACTCCCATCCTGCCCGCATGCATACATACATGTATGTATGTGATATATAGGGGGGCATACAGAAAGAAAGAAACAACCTGAGACTGACGCAGGCAGGCAAATGCAGCAGACAAATATACACATGCCTACCGGCCAAGGGCTGTCTAATATAGCAATACAGCAAGCACTCTACGACTCGTACGTATCCCGTAGTATATACTACTATCACCACTATGTAGGAGCATGATGAAGCCTCATTCCTTTACGTACGCGTAACCGGGTGGATACCGAAAGAGTAAGGTTGGGTATCCAGGGTGTAATGCGCTCAGCACTGAAAGCACGCTGCCGGCTGCTCTGCTTCCACCTATGTAGGAGTGCTGAAACACTGTCAAGCCTGTCTGCCTGTGTGCCTGTGTAGGTAGTGAGTGCCGTTCGTTTGCACACCTGCTACCTGCATATATGTTTATAGGCGCAGAGAATATATGCGTAGGTTATCGCTTTACGTAGGCTATTTAGAGCCCTATCACATCCGTATAGGGGCTAGACTGGCAGACTGGCAGACTGGCAGACTGGCAGACGTGGTGCCTAGACCGAGATATACATACAGTTGATATCGTCCAACCAGGCACACTCTGACACTGTCCGACTCGCCCGTGCCAAGAAATTTTCCCAACTCCCTTCACACGTACATAACCAGAATTCATACATCCATGATAGTACCACCTACCACCTACCACCTACCACCTTACCACCTCACCAGACCAGGACATGCCATACGCCATACCTCCATCCCATCTCGCGGCACGCTGGGCACGCTGATTGATGCCAAGAAAAGCCGAGCAAGTCAGATCCGGTTCTTCGCCATTGGCCAAACCAATCCCTCGACCCTGGGCGGCTTTTGCATACAGCTGGTACCAGTGCACCAACTAAGGCTAAGTCGTGTCGTTGAATCTCGGAACACGGCTGCGCAGCCCAGCGCCAGGCCGTCTGCAACACGCTACGCCATCCAGGCCAGGCCTACATACATATACACGCCTTCCGGCCATCAATCAATCCCCTGCGACTTTCTCACGAGGCCCTCTGGATCCCGGGAACTAGAGACTGCCGCCTCCAATAACGACCCGTTACGAATTACGAGCTACCTGGCTATCTGGATTCGGATTTCTGGATTCTGGATTCTGGATTCTGAACTCCGGACAACTAACCACTGTTTGCTGTTGCTACTGGTTCTGCTGCTGCTGCTGCTGCCACTGCCGCTGCCGCCGCCGTTCCTTGGCCCTTTTTTAAATTCTAACTACCGGGAAAGTCGGCAACGTTCATTTCAACCACGAGCAAGGCGGGTCTCCTGTCAAGATATTAATGCTCACCTACGGCCACTCGCTATTGTCAGACATTGTCTAAGTCCGCAACTGAACGTTCCTGAGCCCGCCTGCCGAGGATTCTACAGCCACGGTCGTCTGTTGCCACCATTCGGAAGGGCGATGCCACTGGCGCTGTTGTGCAGAGTGGAGCTGCGATAACGCACGGTCTCCCGTTTTCCTGGCGCTGGCAAACCTGATATCCAGCTAGAGAACCCCGTCTTCACATCATCGCCCCACG
The DNA here is from genome assembly GCA_022225965.2 of Diatrype stigma. NCBI lineage: Eukaryota > Fungi > Ascomycota > Sordariomycetes > Xylariales > Diatrypaceae > Diatrype > Diatrype stigma. Next base: position 63,337 of record JAKJXP020000144.1, on the reverse strand, counting down.
GTCCCAAGACGGTGTTGCTTGCTCTCTCTCATCCACGACAAGGCGCAACGTACCATCTTCCGTCTCGGCAGGCTATAGCTACTTGTTACGGGCACTGCCCAGGGGGCAGGTTGTCGCCATGTCGTTGCCCATCCAGGCAGAAGAACCGGTGGCGTCCGACCCTGTCGATGAGAAGTCAGCTCCCATGTCGGAGTATTCTCCGAACAGTGAGATTGAAGTTTCCCTGAGTGCGCAGGTCGAGTCGTATGTGCTGAAGATGCCCCTGTCGCGTGCATGAGGCCTAGAATGTTGACATTCGCCTATTATAGGGATCTCAACGTGACCGAGGATGATTTGGTGGAAGCGCATGAACTGGCTGTCAAGTGGACACTGGATGATATCCGGCCACTGATGCAAAAAGTGCTCACCATTCATGAGCATGACCCCAACTTTCCGCTCAGTATCATCGACCGGATAAAAGCGTTTCTCGGTGAGTTCACCACTCTCCTGCTTACTGACAGCTAGCCTGTCGAGAGGCGGCAACTCTAACCGTCCACTTTGAAAGGCAACGATGATATCGCCGAGAACCCAGAGCAGTATGCCGTCCTCATCGAGGAAATGAAGCTAGAGGCGGCCTTGATCACGGTAAACAGTCCGTACGCCGAGGTGCGTGCTGTGGTTGATAACCATGACGATGAGAGTACACCGTGTGGCACCATTCGAGCTTGGGCCATCGGCATATGGTTTGTTGTGATCCTCGCCTTTATCAACCAGCTCTTCTCGATACGTCAGCCCGCCATCACCGTTCAAGCCAACGTGGCGCAGCTGCTTGCCTACCCTTTCGGCAAGGCCTGCGAGAAATTCTTACCCGATGTCGGGTTCACCCTCTGGGGCGTCCGGCATAGTCTGAACCCGGGGCCATTTTCACGGAAGGAACAGATGCTTGGTGAGTGGATATACCCCTTTTCCCCAGGGCGAGAATCATGGTTATGCTCTTCGAGCGCCCGGGGAATCTTCCCTTTCTCAGCCGTTTTCAAGATACGTCTGAGTTGGCATCAGGGGCATAAAACAAGATGAGGCAGGCTCCCGGCTTCTAGTCACCATATGCTGACATATAACCAGTCACAATCCTAGCCAACGTCGCTTGGAATACGCCATATACCAACAACATCATATGGGTTCAGTACTTGAGTTTCTATTTCAACCAACACTATGCTGGTCAATTCTTGTACCAGATACTCATATCCCTTGCCACCAATTTCATCGGGTACGGTCTAGCTGGCCTCGCGAGGCGATTCATCGTTTACCCGTCGTACTGTATATGGCCAGCAAGCTTGGTCACAGTGGCCCTAAACAGCACTTTCCACTCTGACAGAAATACGCCCGTTCAGAGTCCTTGGGGCAGCGTCTTCAAGATATCCCAACTCAGATTCTTTGCCATCGCCTTCGTCGGCATGTTTGTATACTTCTGGTTTCCCCAGTATATCTTCACGGCTTTGAGCATGTTCAGCTGGATGAGCTGGATTGCTCCCAACAATCTGAACCTTAGGTAAGCAGGAGACTAGGGCCCTACCCCTTTATCACTAGCCAGGACAACGCAATACGATCCTAGTCAACATACGAAACACAGCTCAGATGGCTTCATGATCGAAGCTCACTGTCATAAACCACGGGCTTCTTACTGACTCAAGCTGCAGTACTATCACAGGGTTCAACAATGGCCTGGGTATCAACCCGTGGCCCACATGGGACTGGAATACTATGCTCTTCGATGCCACTGATCCTCTAGTGGTCCCCTTTTTCTCAGGTTAGTAGGATGCAGTATCTTACGAAAGTTGCTTGCGCAACTAGGTTGAATGAAGCTAATATTATTACAGTATGTGCTAAGCCGATTTTCCTGAGTCAATCCCTATTCTAGTAGAAACGATTCACTCGACATCTCGTCGATGTCCTACCAAGCCCCCCTTTTCAAAGATGTAGTACTTCAACGTCGGGTACAATGACGTTAGGCGCAGGACCAAGATCGAAAATCGTCTTACTAACGCATGACAGACTTTCAATAAGTTCATCGGGGCATGCATATCATGTATTGTCATCGCCGTCCTTTGGTACACGAATGCCAACTATACTGGCTATCTCCCTATAAACTCGAACAGGGTCTACGACAACAAGGGTGCCCTCTACAATGTTTCTCGCACGGTTGACTCGGAAGGTCTTTTCAGTGCTACAGAATACCAGGCCTACTCCTTCCCTTTCCTATCTAGCGGGAACTTAGTTGTGTACTTGTTCTTCTTCGCAATCTATTCAGCTACTATCGTGAGTCCACCTTACATTGCCATGCCCAATCTCAGATAGTGTGCACCCAGCAACTGCAACCTTGCTTCAGAAGGCTGCTGCGTTCGATCTTGAATACATGGATCGGCTATGCCACGCTTTCTTGTTACACATCAGCTAATCAACCCCGTAGTCCTATGCATACTTGTACCACCGACACGAAATTGCGATGGGCTTTCGCAACCTCTTCAATAGTCTCCGCCGAACGAGTAAGAAGACAGAAGCTGGATACGACGACATCCACAACCAACTAATGTCGAGGTACGCCGATGCTCCTGATTGGTGGTATCTCGTGGTCATAGGGGTTGCTGTGGCAATGGGCTGCATCGGCGTGACCGCTTGGGAGACGAATACCACGGTCAGTGTGGTATTCCTTGGCCTTATCCTTTGTGCTGTCTTCTTAGTTCCAGTCGGCATCATCAAGGCCATGACTGGTATCGAGGTCACTCTCAACGCCCTGATTGAGTTTGTCGGCGGTACTTGGGTGAATGGCAATGCCCTGGCTATGAATTTCTTCAAGTGTTTCGGCTACGTCACTTGCGCACATGCTATTTGGTTCTCGAACGATCTGAAACTGGCACATTACGCGAAAATCCCCCCACGACAGACGTTTGCGGCTCAAATGATCGGGACAGTGCTTTCTACCTTTATCTGCATTGGGGTCCTCAACTTCCAGATGACCAAAATCCCCGAAGTTTGTACTGCCGACGCTCCCTACCGGTTCACTTGCCCCCACATCAACACGTTCTTCACAGCCTCTGTCCTCTGGGGCACCATTGGACCTGTTAGGGTTTTTGGCTCGGGCGGCATGTATACCTGGCTTCTAGCCGGTTTCCCGATCGGCTTCGTGGTTCCGATCATCTTCTACTATATCAGCAAGAGATCCAAAAGAACTTGGATGCGTCAAATACACCCGGTAGCCCTGTTCTACGGTGCTGTCATGGTACGTACAACTAACTGCATATATGCTGATTCACAAAGCTAACCTAAATCTCGCGCAGTGGTGTCCTTACAATATATCCTACATATGGCCAGCTGTACCAATCGGCTGGTACTCTTGGGTTTATCTCAAGAGGCACTACCTCAGCTTCTGGTCGAAGTACAACTTCGTACTCTCGGCCTCCTTCAGCAGTGCCATTGCTATTGCAGCCATTCTCATCTTCTTTTGCCTCCAACTCCCCGAGGTCGAGTTGAACTGGTGGGGCAACAACATCGTCGAAGCAGGCTGTGAGGGTAAAGACCCGTGTGTGCTGGCTACTGTGTCCGATGGTGAATACTTCGGGCCACGGATTGGACAGTTCCATTGAGTCGGTGTCCGCGCCGGCATTTTCACCAAGGGCTACCCGGTGTGGTGGCTTTATGTGCGATATGATAATCAAATAATGACATGATCAATATGTAAAAAACACATTCGAGCGTATACCAATTACACTCTTGGGCTAAGGTAGCCTGCGTATATAGCGATATTTCACGAGTATAAAGTGTCCATCTTCGGACAGACTTTGAACTGCTGTCCAGATATGTGTCAATGAGTCCTACTATAAGTGACTAATTAACTAGGTTTTTCTCGTCAATCTTTGGCCATCGGGACATGATTCCTTGCGACCAAGGGCGTGAGTCACCTAATACCCCTGATAAGCAGACCTAGATCGGTCTCAATCAACCCCACGGGACAGATGTGGTGTTTATTCCATTCATCATCACCTGAGTATGTAGTGCTCCCACTCCATCTTTCAACCCCCTAACACCTTTGGTTTCCTTTGGCCTCACCCAATGACATGCCTTGTCCGTCGAGGCAAGAATGCTCAAATAGCCGTCACTTCGTAATGGCTCAAAGCCGTACATGTCAACCGTCTTTGCTGTGCAGGCGTAATATCTTACTGTTTTCACAGGGGGGGAGAAGGGGGGGCTTTTCCCATCGCACTAGCTAGATGTCCAACACATCTCATCTACTCAGGTCCCTACTACGAGCATAGTTTCTGCGGCATCCAAATCCAAACCGGGGAAAAAAATAGGTCTAAAGCGACCCCTCTATCTGGCAGGTGTGGCTCGGGCATGAGAGATTGCGCCCGAAGAGGGCCACCTTCGACGACGGCTGAGGTCGAATCAAGGATCCCTCCCCTCGTAGACAGACAAGACAGCTTCAGGGGCCTTCTATATCCTGCCAGCTTAGCCAATAGGCGTCGGAGAGCTGGCTCGTGGCTAGTGACATACATGTGGAGGGAGGCCAGATCTCTACTCCGTCTACATACACCACGGGAATCCATGATTGCTAGATATCAACCCGTGGGCCCTCGACAAGCCAGACGAGACGGACGAAATACTTGCTCGGCAACCGACGCTATCTGGCTTTTTTCGAGCCACGGTGCAGAGAGCTGCATCGTAGTTAGAGGTCTACCTACTATAGTGTCAGTCAGGTCACGACGCCGCCGCCCGAAGACAGGCTCTCATGCAAAAGTTACCCAGCCGGGTGGCCAAGATCGCCGCTCACGGTAGATGGTCGTTCACTTGTACTAGTATCAACAGCATCGACGACGGTGGTCCCTGAAGACGCTATGGTGAAAGAAGCGGTTGCATGCCATGCCATGCCATGCCATGCCGGCTTCAATTCCTAGATTCAAACCCCGGCGCCCGGCTCCCCTTTTCACCTCTACGATCTCACACGAAACCCTCTGATTAGTCTTTTTGCTTTTTATTCTACTCCCGTGGTTACATCGCCGAGAAAATATTTCTAGATAACACACAACACAGGATGTCGGCTTAGCTATGCCGACGACATCAACCTCCCTTTGCCTTGTCTTGTCTGAGTTCCCACGTCGTTCTTCTTGCCTAAGCCAGCGATATCCGCTCGGTGTTTTCTCCAGTAGGGATAGGAAGATTAAGGCTGGCTATGTCTACCCAAGTAATAGTTGACCTCGAGTATGATCGTATACAAAAGCCAACGTCGAAATCACCGGTCCCTTGGCTTTAGCTACTCCGAACGAATTATCATGTCGACAAACGTAATAAGGTCTAACCCCAGATCCGATACGACGGCGGCCTTCAGCCTCAGCACTGGGTTGCCTTCTGAGATCAACATCAATTACCTTGGCTGCATTCCTCTTTCGATCTCGCCCTGCGGCGCAACGTGCGCTACGCCGCTAACTAGCTGCTAAGACGCCATTCTGGTTCCCACACGAAGGGCGCACGCATGTCAAGTCTAGTCACATCATAAGCGGGACCTGTTCTGGTGAATTGATGTTTACAGTGCAGCATACTACTTAAACATGTAGAGTAATCTATGCATTTTTGTCTCCCCCTCTCGACGTTTCATCTAACAAGCCATCAAGCGTCGTATTCGATGCAGCCCGGTCATGGTGGTATCTTATGCAGCGGAGTCAAACAAACAAGGTGTAAAGTAGAGCGCATATCCAATGACCTCTCTCGCTTAGCGCTTTAAGTGAGTGCATCTGACCGATCGTACTTCTCGTGATGGTGTCACAGAACCGTGCGACGCTCGCCATATTGCGTCGACTTCTTTCTTAGTACAGTTGGTGGAGGACCTTCTTCCACCATGGCGCACGAGCGATCATGGCACGGTAGGCATTGATCTCCTCCCAGTCAAGCTCACGTCGTCCCGTATCCACGTCAATCTGGTCCAACTTTAGCCAACCCTCTCGTTTCCAGAAGTATCCAACGACCCAGAAAAGAATGACGACGGGGAATGCGAGATAGGCCTCGAAGAAGCCCGCGACATCACCGAATCCAGGTTCGCCGGCCGGGCAAATGGCGACATAGAACTATTTCAAAGTTAGCAAACTAGTCGCCCATTCAGTGCATATGCGCCGAGTTCTTCTTCTTACCTGAGCAATGAGGACCAAAACGACCAAGATGAGACCGAGCCACGATCCATATACACCGCCGATAGCTTTAAAAGGGATTTCATCGAGGGTGTGTCCGTGGTGGGCCCAAGCGGAACGGAACCGGATGTGAGAATAGCAGATGGATCCCCAGGTGAAAAGCGCGGCGAGACCAGAGAGCGAGATAAGCCAGCTGAAGATGGTACCGCCCGTCTCATTCAGGTTGATGTAGGCAAGCAAGCCCCAGGCGAGACAGAAGCCGACAGACGCGAGAGGCCGGCCACTGCGGTCGATGTACGTGAAGACCTTGGGGGCGTATCCTTGCTGTGCGAGAGCAGTGAGGGTACGGCTTCCACCGTACACTCCAGACACGCCAATCGACACAACCGAAACCAGAATGATGAAGTTCATGAAATGGTCGAAGCCTTGAAGACCAGCATATTTTCCAACCAAGACGAAGGGAGACGTGCTCGGGTCGTTGGAGATGGGGCTGGTCAGAGATGTGTCATCGGACGGGATCAGAAGGCCGATGAACAACAGGCCGACAATGTAAAAGCTAACAATGCCATGTTAGTTGTCACTGCGACTTCCTATACACTGAGGATGGTTGGACTTACAGTGTGATACGCCAGAAGACCTGCTTGATAGCGCTTGGAAGCGCCTTGACGGGGTTCTTGGCTTCAGCAGCAGCAAGGCCGACCAGTTCCGTTCCACTGAAAGAGAAGGCAGCGGTGACGAAGACGGAGCAGAAACCACGGAAACCATTAGCCCAAGGGCCAGGGTTATCCCACAACCGACTCCCCCAGTACTCGCTGTACTTGCCGTCCTCTGGACCGCCACCCAGCACGCAGATGAAGGAGATGATGATGAAGATGATTGTCGCGCTGAGCTTCAAACAGGAAGACCAGAACTCTTCTTCGGCATAGCCGAGCGCGCCGAAGAGGTTGATAATCAGGATAATAACAAGGAACACGGTAATCCAGACACCTTGGCTGACCTGGTCATTCCAATAGGTGATGGCGATGGCGACGACAGTGAGTTCTAGTGGAACGACGATGGCCCATTGAAAGACATAATTCCAACCCATAGCAAAGCCCCATGAGGGATCGATGAAGCGAGTAGCATAGGTGTAGAAACCACCTGACACGGGATACATAACAGCGAGTTCACCAAGAGCGTAGACTATAAGCCACGTGTTGGTCAGCGCAAGGCCTTCTGTCATCGACAGGGCGTGAGGTATGCACCCGAGGGGGTGGGGAAACACAGCAGAGCAGCGGAAAGAAACGTACCGACGTTGAACATCATTATACCAATGATGATGAAGTCAATCAGAAGAGAAGCAGGGCCCTACACGATTGCAGTGTTAGCTACGACAGACAAGCAGATGCGATACGAGGAGGCGATCGATCGCTCGACCGACTATAGAGCACATGGCTAGGTTAACTTACACCGGTGGCCAAAGCCTTGCCGGAACCGACGAAGAAACCAGCACCGATGGAACCTCCGATGGCGATCATGTTAAGATGGCGGGGCTTCATGCTTCGGTCGAGCTCCGCGAGGCCGCTGGCGCCTCCGGGCCGGCGCTTGAAGGAGTCCAGAGACAGGCCGTTTCGCGTGGCCCAGCGCTCGTCCCGCGTGGGGCCATCGTAGGGATCGGCGGCAGCAGTCACGGTATCGGCCGTGTAGGCGGGCATGCCAACGTCTTTCTCGTCCACCACCTTGGCAGCATTGCTGCCGGTGGACTCGTGGCTAGACATGGTCGTGGTAATGGATGTGCGACCGCGGCCAGACCACGAATTGCGGCTGCGGGTTTATAGGGATAGCGACGACGACGACTGCGACAGCTCTATGATAGAAGACAGCAGCAGCTACGACAACTACTACAGCGACTGGGATTTGCGACGAGGGGAAAACTAGGGCTGTGGCTCCTAGCGGGCGCAAATGGGTCGGAAGCACTCAGGGCAGCGTGTGAAACGGGATGGAAAGGTCCAAGAAGGGGAGGAGGAGGCCTGTCTGGATGGGGAAGAGACAGTATTTATCAATTCCCAGGAGGGAGGGAAGCGTCGGATTGGAACGAGCAGATGGATCTAGGCAGGCCAGAAAGGGCCCAGGGGTCTAGTGGTAAGTAAGTAAGGTAGAAGTATAAGTATAATTGAAGATCCCAAACCCACATGCCATGCCCACGAAGTACCACATGGAGGGAGCAAGATTGAGGTAACATGGACAGCTACATGTCCGCTACTTGCTCCTTCCCAGGTCGCCAGCGGCAGCAGCCGTAAGGTTCGCCCTGGAGTACGAGGGCAGGAAGTATCGCCCAGGCTATATCTGAGCAGCCTGGGCAAACCTTCCCCCAGGCCCTGCTCGGGCTGCCTGCACACTCCAAGACGCCTTCGCTGTTTAGGGAAGGAGGGGATGGGCGGGGCCGGCAGGGATGCTGGGTTGGGTGCGACATTGGGACATCGAGACATTGTAGCGCACTATAGCCACAGATGTACCTGCTTAGGTAGTCTGGTGTGGGTGCGGCGATAAAAGGTACTAGATTCTGTAGTAGGTTCTGTAGTAGGTTATGTAGCAGGTCATGTAGCAGGTCATGTAGTAGGTCATGTAGTAGTAGGTAATGATAATTTGGCGCGTCGTGTTTGGCTGGCGATGGTGGTTTGGCGATGGATGATGAGAAACGGCCATGCCATGTCTGTTACCCTCCTCTATCATATTGCAATCCTACACACCCTACCACAGATGCGATACATTGGCACTGGGTAGCCAATAACCCTATCCTGTAACTATAGCCATAACCATAACGCAGGTGCAGCGCAGGCGCAGATACGCACGCACCTAGGGACTCGGCATGGGCGCAATAAAGTTCGAAGTGGTCACCATTGGCTCACGGGCAAAGTTGGCGTCAGGGTGTCAGTATTACCTACCTACCTCAGTATTGCCTACCTGTCTACCGAGAGAATCCAGGTCGCGTGATGAATGGACGGTTGAAGTTTGACGTGCGCCAATCTCATGTTGTTACCGTAGATGTATACTCCTAGGTAGGTACTGCAATATCTGGTTGCGTGTGAGTGTGAGCCTGTGTGGGTTAGATACTCCCGAAGAAGAGAACCCCGTCTCCTGTGTCCTTCCAACAAACCTGGCATCGCATAATCCAGGGAGCTGGCAAGGTGGGTTGGACTGGGCTGGAACTGAAGACGCAGCGGCTGAGCAAGATTACATCTCGCCTAGTTACCTACATGTAGTAAGCTGGTGATCGGGTAACTAGGTGGGTAGGTAGGCATAGTTACTCGGTCCTACCACTTGCCCGCGAAGTAAGGGTTGATGGGTTGACGAATTGTCGATGCTGTAGATAACTGCTGTAGGTGCTGCTGGATGCTATACTTTTTGCAGTACTTCCAGTGTAGTACTACAGTAATAATTCGAGATTCTGTTACCAAACCTGGTCATTCCCTGCTCTAAACGTGCTAGCAGGCAAACTGACTTATCTCTTCCAGCTTAGCGGCTGACTACTAGTTGGTACTTTCGCAGATAACAGAGATAACGGGCTTTCCGATGCCCCATATATTAAGGTAGTAGTGGATATACTCCGTATGTACCTGGGATATAATATACGCACACACGCACGCACGCACGCACGCTTGCTTCTTGGCTCCGTGTCGTCCCCGTCAGTCGCTTCCCCGTCGTTGATTGTCAGATTGTCCTTAGGGGCCCTTGACCGAGCTTCCAAGAATCGAGATCAGCTAGCGCAATCCCACGTCCCACTGCGGGAGTATTCGTGACAAGGTTGCAGTTGTTCTGTCTGTACTATATTGGGCATGCTGCAACAGGTTCGCGGCAGCCGCCAATGATATAGCGAGATCGTAGGATAGCGAGGAAGGGGGTCTGTCTTCACGGCCCGACCGTCTTTCCATCCGGTGAGCGAGGGAGTAAAACATACGAGGTTCCCGAGCAGCTATGGAAGCACTTAAGAAGGAACTCAAGAAACAGGCGTCGCCGTTCGCCACGAGCCATGATAGTATGGTCAGATGGTGTACACCCCGTCGCCAGTAGGCTGTAATCTGGATACCTAGCAGTGTTGGAATATTTGCATACTTACATACGTACCTACCTTTTAGGATCACTTCCCCGGGAACGCGATGGCCAAATCCCGCAGTTTTGGAATTCGCCCAGGAGACAAAATCGAATTGGCCCTTGTATGTCCGACACAAACTATACAGTCAGGACAGTTTAAAGCAACCTTACATACCCGTAGGCATGTAGAGACCCTGAATGCTACCTAGGCTGCTAGGTAGACAGCGAAGAAGGCAAGGCTAAGGATAGGTGCAGAGTGAACTGTCCTAGTCGACTCCAGACTTCCAACTAGCTGTGTTTCGGTGGAGGCTACCCAAGTCAGCGTAGCCTCTGCGAAGGTTGTCGGGGGCTCTCTCAGGGTCTCGGCGGCTTAGCCGGTGCTAGGGTGATGGGGTTTGGCCGAACAGCTCTACCGAGGACTGATTCGACAACTTCGTCTAGGTAACAGCCCACTGGAAAGATAAGGGCCGGAAACCTGGGCATGATTGGTCGGTTAATTGCAATTAGTCCTTACTACCATCGTACGTAGTAGCCCTTTCCACTCCCGAATCCAGATGTTGTCTCGACGTAATCACCCGCTTGCCCATCCTTCGTTCATGCCTAGTAGATAGATGCATGCCTAGGTATACAGCCCGTAGATAGATTCGTAGGTGGTCGAAGCGCTTTGGATCGGATCTCCAACGACGATGACGCGATGCTTCTGCTTTAGTTCCCTCGGATCTGCTGATCTGCTGAGTCCGTGTATGTAATATGTGTGTGTGTTACTGGACTAGTAGCTGATCCATATGATTAGGTAGCATGCTATAGATAAGGGAAGTCCGCCTCGTCGTCACGCACAAACAAACCTAGATGGAGTTTCAAGCTACCTTAGGTACGTATATATCAAGCTTTAGGTATGGGTATATTGTGACGTTCATATCTGCGCTCTTAGCTAACTTAAATCCTCTGGCTTCACTGGGGAAAGCGAACCAAGATGACCTGGATGCTTTGCGGCGATTTTAGTCGACCATCATAACAGAAACGGCGCGCGAGCGGGGTGTTTTGCCTTGGCCAGCCCAGAAATTACCTAAAAGTAAGTTCAAGTAGGAAAGCTACGCCGTAGCGCAACGAGGGAGCGCATTCACTCGATGTCCTAGTTTACGCCAGCCCCAGGAGATCACTCCAATCTGCGTGCAAATCGCTGGAGACTAGGTGTATGCAGGCGGCGGAGCAGCTGTGCTTGCCGGGGACGACGCTTACAACTGCTCCTTTAAAGTTATCATTAAGTTATCATAGAGTAAGTCAATCGGCTTTACCCTTCGTTTGAGCAATTGTCACAAGGTTAGAAACGGCTTTACAAAACATGGATGAAGTGACCCCCGTATGTGTGGTTTATATCATGACGAAAGCGAACATCATGCACGGGACACGGTTTAGGTACACGATGTCCCGGGAGAACACGGCGAAGTGGCACGATGACATGATGGTTCAAGGTTGCTCGGCTATCTGCCTCCCGAGTTCCAACACGATCTCTCTCCTCTCAAGGCTAGCCCTGATCTGCGGGGCTGCAGAAGATGCCTACACGTTCGTACGTCGTAGAATGCACGGAACAGTTCTGGAAGGCTGCTCGTTCAGCTGCTAGTTCAGTAGGGATTGACGGCAGCAACGCCGCGCGCATTCGTCCTGGAGTATATCTTACAGGTAGTATATCCTCCTACACGTGCCTCAGCGTAGAAGACGTATCTTACATAAGTGGCTGGGCGTAGCTGTGTGTGTGTGAGTGTGTGGGTGTGTGGGTGTGTGTCAGTCAGTGTCAGTGTCAGTGTCAGTGTGTGGTCGGGCGTAGCTCAGCACTGGAGAGTTGAGGCGGGGCATCGCGGTGGAGGCTTCCACAAACGGCGTAGTCAAGTGGCGGCTTCCACTGTAGCTGACCACTACCAGGTCTCTAGCATCCAGCTATCCAGGTATCCCTTAGGCCGTGTCCACTGTCGACCTTGGGGATTCGCCAAGAACTGGAGAAAGATAGCTGACACTCTGCATTGAGTAAAATTGTACGTAATTAGAAAACGTCCCCAGAGTCGCCAAGTCTGCTGGGGGACCTGGATTGGATTACGTGCCTTGCTTGCTACGGCAGGGGTGCCGGCTGTGTGGCTGGATCCTGATTCCATCCACCATTTCCAACCATCATTGATGTTCGTTTCAGATACCCCCTTACTTACTTCCGTTACGTACTTCCGTTACTTACTTCCATTACTTACTTACTACTTACTTACCTATGGAAGTAAGTCGCTCCCGAAGCGCAGGGTGAGAGGATGGGTTTGATAGCGGCGACTTCGAAGTAGTATGAAGTAGGACGGGGGGTTGAGGCGACATTATCCGCCTACGTGCTTCCTTCTGGAAGACTGCCAGGACTTCCAAGACTTCCAAGACTTCCAAGAAATAACTTGGAATTCTCCGTATAGCGACAGCAACGTGACACGCAGAACAGCGGTTGTCGTTACTGCATACATACACTTACTTACATATGTAAGTCTTAAGCTACCATCCCTATTAGGAAAGTGATCGTCCATCTACAAACTCCGATCAGCGATGTCAAGAAAAACATAAAGTAGGCGTAAGAGAGGCTGATAAGGACGGTGACGAATCGGTCCGTAACCAACCCTACCTATATATATATCCATTTCCGCGATAACCCACGATAACACAGGTGGATAACGTCAATGGCCGGTGTTTCAAGAAGATCATACGTAGTAGCAAGCATGAAAGATGGACTTGTCAGACACTACTAATTACCGCAAGTCCTCTCAACTCCTTCAGTCACAGTGAATAGCAGTAGCATCGCAAACCTGCGAACGGAGTCTGCTGAATAGAGTATGTACACCGACAGAGTGTTGGCATGACCCAGTGAGAGACGGACAGACAGGCACGCGATATCAACTTAACGAAATGCTTGACTCTCGACGCCGCATACGCAACGAGTGAAACGTCATGTCGTTTATTATATCAGCATTAACGACTGATGACCATTATCTAGCTACAGGCTATGGGCTATTGCATAGCTAGATGCGTCTGTCATTCGTGATCTCAACGTATCTATCCGCGTCGGCGGAGGGATCATGGTCCCACGTGTAAGCCTCGAGGATATGCCCCAGCGGCCCCCACAACCTGGTATGTTCCATCGCGAAATCGCGTTCTTCCTGTTGCTGCTGCTGCAGCTGCTGCTGTGCCCAACTACCGCTACCACCGCCACCGGAGGAGGAAGACTTCCCAGCACCAGCACCAGCCCCGAAGCCAGCCCGAGCCACGGCCTGCTCCGCGAGCCACTGCGCCCACTCGCGATCGGCCGTGGCCCACTCGGCGGGCGCGCGCTCGGGGATCCGCAGCCCCAGCCGCCGGTTGTCCGACCAGAACGCCACCTGCCGCGTGCGCTCCCGCAGCAGGTGCACCCGCGAGCGCGAGCACTCCAGGCAGGCCGTCATCAGCGCCTTGTGGTCGCGGATCCGCCTGCGATTGCTGCCGTGGTCGCTGGACAGCCGCTGCGGGTACTTGTGGTGCAGGCTCTGGTGCTGGTGCAGGGGCGGGTCGGGCGGCAGCGACGCCAGCCGCTGCCCCAGCTCCTCGATGGCGGTGCGGATCAGCTCGAGCTCGCGCTTCGACGCTGCGTAGTCCTCCTTCAGGCGCGCTTCGGCCTCCGCGAGCCAGTTGTGGTTGGGGTGGGGGTGGGTGTTGCTGCTGTTGTTGTTCGCTTGCTTGTTCTTCCCCTTGTTCTGCACGGCCTGCGCGGCTTCCTCGCGAAGAGGCGAGAGTGGCTCTAGCTGTTTTCCGAAGGAGAATTTCGGCTTTGACGACTGACCGGCCCTTTTTGTAGACAGATGCCGGAACATGATGATGACTTGTGTATTTTGTTGGGCATTGAGGGTTGGCTGTCAATCCGCTGGCGAGTTACTACGCTCGATGATTCCACTTCGCTTCCAGGAGGGCAAACTCTGTCAGCATTCATGGATTCCCTAGAAGGGTCAGTCAGTCCCTGGTGAGTCTTTTCGGCTAGGATAAAATGAAGAAATGCCTACCGGTGTAGCCAAAGCCCCGTGTCTCTTTCACTGGAATTTTCTGGTGCCTGGGGACCTTGTCTTGTCTTGATTCCAGGTGTCAAGATGCGTCTTTGTGAAAGATGCATACAATACGTGCATACACGTAAACAAAGGAAGGGGCATTAACAGCAGTACCTCGAAGCTGGATGCCAGTGGTCTGCTGTCAAGCTGATGTTGCGGAAAGGGCCCCCAGGAAGATTCGTGACGGTAGTATCGTTGAACTGGGTGCAAGTACCAGGCAAAACTTGCCATGTGGTATGTTCAGTAGAACAATGGTTGCCCAGGTGTCCGCAGGCTTCTATCACTTGTCTGGCTTGGTTGCCGGCAAGCATCGTGGTTCAATAAACACCTTTAGCAACCGACAAAGTCCGCACTGCAATAGAAAATCTAGGTCACAGCAACAGATAGGATAAGCACATTGTTTCGGAACACTGTCAAAGCAAAAGTCTTGAACAATAGGTCAATTACAACCATTAGCCCATGGCAACTTCAATAATTATCATAAATACCATGTTCCTGGATAAAATGTCCCCACGCTGCTCTGATTGATTTGAGTGTGGGCCGCCATGAAGAGTGCACTTGGTGGTCACAAATGTATGCTGTCGTGGTGGTAGCTTGTTTGGGGTTTATGCCTATGTCCATGTTACAAGTTGTCTTATTCACGATAGATTATTGATGATGGGTCTTCCATTGGGACTTACCCCGTTATACAGTCAGTGGGACATTTCATATTTATATGTTGTGCTATAAGAGGTTATAAAGAATTGGTCAGGAACGTGTGCATATACGTGGCTCCTTAAACCATCAAGGTAATAGACACATGCTATATGTTCCTTTAGCCGGGTCACAGCATGAAAGGAAATAGTCGATGACTTCCTGCAGTCATTTTCCTTGTACGTTGCTCTGACCCCCTATACCTTGGTTCACGAGCACAATGGACTTCCTAAACAAAGGCTGGACTATGGCCTATAAATACACAGGGACCCCTTCTCGAAATTATGAATCATATACTATTCTTCTAATTATTATATGACTTATTTCTACATACCAACGTATCACAGCGAAAACCATCAAAATGTGCTGGACAAACAAGACCTACAATATCTGTTACGAGTGCAACGTCGAATGGAACCACAAGGATATAACAACGCCCTGTTGGTATCAAGAGCAGGCCGATAGATCTGGGCAACCCTGCACGCGGCTCACGCAGCGAGAAGATGTCCCGACCAACTACGAGAACTGTGAGACCTGCAAGGCCTGCAGAAAGGCCGAGGAGATTGTGCAGCAGCACATCTACCGGCAAAAGCCTCTGCACCTAGCTATAAAAGGGAAGCGAGTTATTATCGAGAGCATCTGGTAAGATATTTGTTCATCGCAGTGGTCACATGTCGATCTCAAGGTATTCAGTAGCTGTGTTAGAAACAAGTTGGTATCGTTGACCTGGAAGCGACACATCAGTAACCTTCATATAAACCTTATAATATGAGAATATCAATAAACATAGGCATGAGAATTTCCCAGAGGGACACGATAACATCGTTCATGGTGATGGATACGATGTTCTCGGGGCTCATAATACGCACTGTACGAACGATCGAGTCTAACACCATCCACCCTACCTGTAAATAATTTTGATTTCTGGTATTCTATCCTCCATCGAAAGTAGCATTCACTGGTTATCGCCCACATCGTGGTGTATGGATGATAGGGGTAAGTATGTCACTACATAGTGACATGCGTGGTAAGCTTACTACCGCCCAATGAGGGCGTTGCAAGTGCGCTGTAATAGAAAGCAGATTGCAGGAGACAAGTCCAGGGAAGGAGGCTTAGTGCAGATATTTTCGTTATATTCTTCATCTTGCATATATACGTCTTGATGACCATAGACTTGACTGTATGCTATATCTAAGAAAGGGGGTATCTTATATGTAACGAATGACATAAAACGCCAATGCACATGATTGAAACGAAATAACCAGAAACGACACAAGAGAAACAAATACAAGCAGAACTCGACACCGACGATTCGAGCACGACTCAATCCCGGACCACTAACCCAAGCTCTGAGCGCCTCTTTATATAACCACCCACCGTATTTTCAGGGTCAACCCTATGATTGAGTCATTGCCCGTACGGATTTCCGTCGTTCATTTCCTCCTCCTTTAAGACATCTAGATTCCCATCATGTGCATAAGCGATGGGGACCCAGCCCTGTCCGTGCTTAGAAGCCTCTTCGCCATCTTCTTGCCCCGGGCCACGGGTCCCGCCAGCTTCAGCTCATCCTTCGGCTCATCCTTATCGCTCAGGCTACTTCCTGTTGTCATCGATTCAATAGAGCTGTTGCTGCCAAGAGTGCGATGCGACGTCGATGCGACAAGACCGTTGGTTAAGTCGAAGTCCATGTTATGAAAAATTGGTTCCATCAGGACAAATCTCTCGGCAAGCTCGCATAAGGTCAGGTTTCGCAAGACATCGACGATGGGTATGATGATGTTGTCCTCTCGGCACTCGACCACCAGCCTGTGGGCAAGAACGGCATCGCCTCCCAGGCTCAGAAACCGATCGCTGCCTTTGATGCAATGCTCTGGAAGATCAAGTACCTTGGCCCAGATAGCTCGAAGCTGTCGTTCGCGCATGGTTAAGGGCAGCGGCTTAAATTCCATCGCATGTTCCCTGAGAGGGATTGTGTTCTCTGCCAGATTCAGGAGTTGCCTCCGAGATAACCTCGCGACCAAGTTCCGAAGCTCCCTCCTATCGACTTCCAATGATGGTGTCACGGGTAGTCTCTTGACGGGTATGTAGGCCGTGGGAATCATATGGCCAGGTAGCGTTTCTCTCAGGCCAATATCTACCATCTGTTTCACAAGGTAAAGCTTCTCCTTGGTCTTGGTAATACGGCCAAGTTTCGACAGCTCCCCTGCGTGGAATAGATCGTCCGCAAGCTCGATAAAGCCAGCAAGGATCGGGGATGAGGGGGATGAGGGAGACGAGTCGTCATCGAACGAAACAGTCTCAACGGCAACGTCAATGCCTTGCCCAAGGCATCGTCGAACCGCTGTTTCGGTCTCCGAGCGTTGCGTAGTGCTCCACCCTATCTGGTCCGCCTCCGGATCCGATATAGCAAATTCAATCAGGCCCTCCTCCCGATAGCGGACA
The DNA here is from genome assembly GCA_022225965.2 of Diatrype stigma. Classification (NCBI taxonomy): domain Eukaryota; kingdom Fungi; phylum Ascomycota; class Sordariomycetes; order Xylariales; family Diatrypaceae; genus Diatrype; species Diatrype stigma. The sequence continues at coordinate 45,888 of JAKJXP020000144.1, read as the reverse complement.
AGCTGGTTCGTATTTATAAGCCGAGTATCGCAAACCCCGGGCCCCAGTTGGACAGCTGTTATTCCCTCAATCCATTCTATTACCGACTGTTCCCTTAAGTCAATCTCCTGGGCAAGCGTGGGCGACCCAATGATAAGCTCGCCCATAGCGCCGACCGGCATCAGCCTGTTGTGGTCTTCCGGGCTGACCACCCAGAAGTTACCGCAGAATGGGTTGCCAATGCATTGCGTAGTACTGACATCCTTAACCTCCACCGCGGAAAGACCAAGTGGGAAAGTATCAGGGGGGCCGTAGGCCATCATGATACTTGCCTTTCCAGCCCAAGACGTGTATGTGTCCTCGTCAAGATGGCGAGTCCGAAAGCACACAACGGCCAGGTCCAGCAAGTCGTCGGGGTTGAGTTTGCGAGAGAGTGTCGGAGTCATGTAAGACCAATTCACTCTCATCCGTTTCACCGCGCCGGTAAAGTCAGCAAGCCTCTCTTGGTTGGATGGAACGCACACGCAGCCCCCATTGACAAGAGTCGTGAAGACCTCCGACAGAGCAATGTCAACGCTATACGATGAAAGCTGCATCACTCTACTGGAGAGGCATATACGAAGGGCGGCACCTTGACTCACACACGCCGTAGCCAGAGTCCTGTGGCTGTAGGCGATGCCTTTCTGGGTCTCCGGGGAACCATGGTCGAAAAGAATGCATGCCACATCGGTCGGCATGGGTTTGGCGGGGTTCGCTGCTGCTGCTGCTTGGGCTGACATGGCCGAAATGGTGTATTCGTTCACGATGATAAGATCAAGGCCAAGGCTGGCAAGGTCTCTCTGAACGCTATCGGAGGCAAGCACAGTTCTGACACCTACAACCTTGGTGACCCATAGGAATAAAGAAGGTACCTCAGCATCAACAGGAACCAGGATGGCGTTGGCACTTAGGAGATGTTAGTTCTTGATTTCGTGGTTTATGGTAGATAGATGTAGAATAAAGTAGGATGTTACTTACTATAAGACGGCCAACATGGCTACGACAGTCCAGCGGCTCTTATCAACTATTACCGGCACCGGAGTCTGGGGCTTCAGCCCAGAAGTCAATAGATGGCCAGCGAGGGCCATCGAGCGATCGTATAAGTCACAGTATGTGAAGTCACCGTCCCATGCGCAAACGGCTTGGGCGTCCGGGTTCGTGGAAGCTTGGCGCGCAATCAGCTCGTGGACAGGCTGGTCGCACAGGCTGGGTTGGGACAGGAGGTTCCAGTTCAGTATTTGAGCATGGTCATGCTCGCTGAAGAGGTCAGCTTCCCTGATGATGCGTTCTGGGGAGTCGATGATGGTCTGGAGAGCCCGGCCAAAAGAATGGGCAACGATGTTTGCCTGGCCGGGGTTGAGAATCCTTTGGTCGATATCAACGGATACCTCCCTAGCATGAAGATTAATGTCGATGCTGAGGTCGTACTCGGAGGAAAGCTTCGATTTGACATAGCGAAATGTTTTGTTCGGAGAGAGCTCATGGATCATGTCCGTAGAACCGAAAGACATGCAGGTGTTGAAGATACGACGTCCTTTGATCCCGAGCTCATGCTGAAGGTTGCCGATCGCTGCTAGCTGGTAATGCGAGGCTTCTTGGTGCCGCGCATCGGCTGACTGTAAAATTGCAGCAATGGAACGGCTGGCCGGTACCAAAAGCCGACAGATCAAAGTGGTAGAGAAAGAACCAACTGCTTCTTTCAAGCCACTGATTGGAACATCTCTACTTGAGGCACGGTAGCCGAAGCAAATATCCTCAGTGCCAACATAAGTTCTGAGAACTAGCGCCCAGGCGACTTGGAGCACGGCTGTCACATTAATGTTGTGTTTAACGGCAAATGCTGCTAGATCTTCACGCGGGATCGGAAGATTGACAACAGTGTTTTCCCTCAGCCCATTGTCGGCGTATCTTGCGGAGGATGCAAGAGTAGGGAAAAAACAAGGCTGCGAATCATGTAGTTGTTCTTTCCAGAAGTCCGTTTTTTGTGAAGTCGTCTTCGATCGATCGAGATACTCCTGGTAGGAGAATTGGGAAGGCTTGGGCAACTGCTGACCCGTGTAGACTTGTTCTAGCCCCTTGAACAGAACTATGAGACTGGCATGCTGTATCGTTAAGTTAGCTAAGAAATATGAATGGATATTTTGAGACTTACATCACAGATCGCCTGGCTACACTCTATCCTCAGGAACGCCTTTCTCGGCGCCTGACAAATGACAAGTCGGTGAAGAGGTGTCCCATCCATCCAGTGAAAAGGGGGTGTTTTTTCTATGGTCTCTATCGCAGAATCATTGTCGTTGCTCTCGAGGAAGAGCATGTTTGGCGAGTGGCGGCGGATGACAAGCTGGTCATATAACCCAGTCCTTGAGACACTTTGGATGAAGATCGTACGAAGAATCGGATGTCTATCAACGACTTCTTGCCAGGCAGCACATATATGGCCAATATCGGCATGGTTATGAGTAGTGTCGAACTCGTAAATGACGCTCACGTTGCTGCTCCCAGGCGTTAACAATTCGTTGACCAGGATGCTCTCTTGGCCCTCAGTGGCAGGATACATTGCCATCAGGTTGTGCGGGTCTATGTCGAGAGCAGGCAAGATGACTCCATTTAACTGCGCGAGACCCTCGCTCGTAGGTTCCAAAAATGGAATATCAGAAGATAACAAGGCAGGCGGTGGGAACTTCAACCGATCGAGAGCCTCATTGAGCAATGCTTCGCAGCTGTATATCCACTCTTGGATTTGCTCTTGGTGCCTGGATTGCCGATTATAGAGGAACTTGAACTTGATATCCCCATGGTCAATGACAGCAGAGATTTCGAATGCAGCTATCCTCCCAACGCTAGGACCGATGTCTGAAGTCTTAGATGATAAAGAGTTCCCAGGGACTGATATTTGCTCGAAGAAGCCGTTCTGACCCGCTAGATCCTGCATGTCTCCAGCAAAGTCGAAAGTAAGTTCGACAGGGAAATAAGATGATATAAAGGAGGTTGCTGATTCGGCGTCCATCATGGAGGCCATGAAGTAGGGTATACTACTTGCGCCGAGGGAGTGGTGAACCCTTTTCGCCAGGTTCAGTACTGTGAAGAGGTCGTGATCATGACATATATCTAGCTCTAGTGGACATAAGGAGGTATACCAACCAACGGATTTGGAGATGTCATCTCCATTGCCAAGAGTAGCTCGTTCATGTTCATGATTCCAAAGTGTAGGAGCTGATCGATCACGGAATGTTCGAGAGAAGGAAAGGAGGATAGCAGCAATAAACATGCCAGAGCAATCCGACCAGGACGCTCCATTAGTATCGCCAAGCATCGAGACAAGCTCGGCATCGATTGTGAACCCGGTTGCTGTTGTATTGCCGTACGTGTTATAACTATCGTGGATGCCCCAGTAATCCCAGGACGAGGGCGAGGGTCGAAAAGCTGCAAGGTCGGAGGGCTCTAAGGTCTCGACGTGCTCTTTTTGTTGCGCAACCCAGTCAGGAAACGAAAGCGAGCCCCAGGAAGCCAGACAACCATTGGTGAGTAGTTCGTCCAAGTCATCCACAATCACGGGCCAAGACTTGTGGTCCACAACAAGACGATGAGCAACCAAATACAGCATTTGACTCCCATTGTGCGTCTGGAAGTGATGAGCAGCAAATACCGATCCTTGTTGGATGTCGATCATGCCTTGAGCAATGCTTATGATCTCCTCTACCTCTTCATACGTGCCAATAGTATTGGTGGTAAAATCGTATGAGTAGGGGATGTCCTGTCCAATCTCCTGACACCATGACTCTCCGTCGAATCGGAATCGCGATCTGAGCATAGAATGATGCGCTATGACCGTCTCGATAGCAGCGCTTAAGTCGACAACATCCACATTCTTCCTTAGCCTTAGAAGCACACTCTGGTTGAACCGATATTCATCGCTGTGGGAATAACGCCGAGAGACTCCATTGCCAATGGCCGTGTGAAAGTAGAGACGTTGCATCGGGGAAAGATCAAATAACCCGCTGTCCCCACCATGCTGTCGGAGAATAGTTTCTGACGATACTACCCTTGTTAGCTCTGTTGGGAAGTATTCCTGCGTAGTATCGTCGACGGTAATCGATACATTTCGCTGTTCATATTCAGGTGGAGGCTGTGACAGATCCTCAGGGTTGAATGCCATGATCTGTTCGTACATCTGTTCGTTGATGTTCTGGACCCAGGTCTGTAATCTTCTCCGATCAATGTTGCCGGATTGACCCAGGGGCATTTGTCGCAACAAGACCAAAACCTTGGGCATATGATTGACCTCCACGGCAAGCCTGATAGATCGAAGTTGTGCAGTATCGTAGGTGGCCAGAAGCGCGATCTCGCAGTCAGCTGGTTCGATTATTGAATAGTTCGCCAAGGTAAGCAATACCACATCCCGACCCTCCAAGGGACCAGCTTTCGGCCTAACAGCAACGGATTGAGATACAGCGCTATGCAGGGAGAGGACCTGTTCCACTTCACGACAAGTGATTGGCGTCTTGCGATGTTGTGCTTGAGTCTCGTCGCTTGCTCTAGTCAGGTTTTTCCGAGCCAACCTAGACACCCTAGCTGGCGCCTTCGGTGGCACAAAGGGAGGTTGTTGTATCTGTATGGAACTGTAACTTGGCTTACGGGCGCTATAATCGATCGAGAGTGGGCTGACGATCATCGGGGAAGCCACAGGACTGGGTCGTGATATGGTTAGCGGAGCGACCACCGTCTCTACCTCGGCGATAGTCCGGCAAGCCAGGACATCGTCAGGCCGGACTGAGAGCCCGATGGTCTTGCAACGCTCGCTGAACTGCGTCGCGGTTTGCTGGTCCCCTCCAAGTTCTCGGAAGGAGTCGCAGGGAGAGATGTCGCCGGCCATAAGCCCCAACACGTCTGCTATGACCGTCGCAAGACGCTGCTGCAGAGAGGGGGTCCCAGGAGTCCAGGCATAGTCAGATGGCGTCGAATAGACAGAGCCTGGGACATAGGGACGAGTATCGGGCTGCGAATAGACTGAGCTAGCGCAGCTCAGAGCACGATTCAGGCCTCCGAAGGATTGTGGAAGCTCACTGGGGTCAAGGCCCAGGGCATCTGCCACTGCTGCCGAAGCTGTATCCAGAAACCCGCTCTGCCCTGTTTGTATGCGAGGAAGCGATCTGCGCTTCTCTGCGCAGCTTCCTGCTGGGAGCGCACACATATTGCGCTCAAGATTATAAGATCCGCCCTCAAGCACCTTGACAGACGCGTCGACACGAGGAGGTAGTGAAGGCCTCGTCGAAAGTTTGGGCCTTTAGGAGAACAGCGGTAGATCCAGGACTAGATCTACTAAATTTGTTTGGCGTGGTGGGACCGGTTCAACAGTAAGCCCTTATAGAGCTCCTACGTGTATGTCAGTCGGATAGTGTTAGACCGGCCGTATGAGAACCGGTAGCTGAGTACAACACAAGCAAGTGAAGCCACAGTCAACTTTGGGCTTGTTAATCCTGGGGGTTCGAGCCGAGACCGGGCTTCTAGCCATCGAGTACATAAACAAACATAGTCTGGGTCTAACCTGAAGTATGGAAGACACGGTATAGACGAGGAAGGTCGACGAGAAGGCGTTATTGGGGAAGGAGAGAATCGCCATTATTAGAATACATAGCTAAGATATAAGATGATATGCTTCGGTGCCCTACGCCACAGCAACAAATAGGGCAACTGAGCTGGAAATCACTGGGTCATAACGGAACCGTTGTCCTATGCAGCCCGGTAAGCAACTCGTCATCTGCTAGGCAAACTAGACGGAGCTGAGAATAGATTAACCACGAATATAGTGAGGGCTGACTAGGGAGTTAGGTGGGAGGATCCTTCTGAAACCTCCACGTGTGGATGCATGGTTAGCATGTACTATGTATGCGCATGGAAAGTATCTTCGGTAAAGACTTGGGGCGTTAGTAGGCATGCAAGGGCGTATTTTCTGTATGATGTATCAAGTTTGTGTAGGCAATTATTGAGCATCAAGCACCAAGCACCCTGCCTATGCACATAGGTGCCTACACAGGTAGTAGGATTGCTCGCATGACAGTTCGAGTCGAGGGGTGAGGAAGAGTACACAAGCGACAAGGCAGGTAAGGTGAGGTAAGGTAATAAGCAACCAACCGGCCTCCTGGATGATCCCAATGCTGATGAGAGACCCGGCATTGAGCCTCCTGGCCTCCTGGCCTCTTCCTGGCTCCTGGCAGCATGGTAGCGTGCGATGGACGGCAAGCGACGGTAGGAATCTGGTAGGAGCTTGGAAGGGTATTGGAAACACCAGCGACTATCAGCGAAGATCTGGCAACTGGAGGGTCTGAAGGGTCTGCACTACGTCAAAAGGATTGATCGGTGGTTGCGGATTGCCCGGTTCGGGATAGCCAAGCTGGGGCTGGTAAGGCGCGGTGCTTTGACTATCAGCTCCTCTGCAGCTCATTAGCTCGCGGAAGTCGCAGCAGAACCTTGGAAAGCCCACCTTGTCCGCCGAAAAACGGGTCCCTGGGAAGAGGACCCAACGGAAAGTCTAAAATTGGAAGCAACAAGTGCATTATTCAGAACCCATTGTTCAACGTACTAACTAGGCCCAGCTTGGAAGGATGGAAGCGACAATAACCAATAAACGCGGGCTGATGCGGGAGGCATGATCTAGGTTCTCAAATAGCTGCAGGTGCTTGTCACATAATATGTGATTTACATACCTATGTTACATAAGCTCTTTGGCCTCAGATCTCCGAGACTACCTACTTGCTACCTACCGTACCTACTTACTTGTTTATATACCCGTTGGTCAATGCGGGGAGTAAACTGTCGATGATAATGTCCTCCGATGTGTTGGCATCTTTTAGTACCGAGGTAGGTAGTTAGCCATACGCGTAGAATAGCCAGAATCATATATCCAAAGCTCTGTCTATATATATCACCATTCCTGTCTAACGTTGGATTAGTCTATCTCATCTGGCCTAATCAACAGCTAGCAACTATAGCAGTAGAAAGTGGCAGAAATACATAGTACTCGGCCTATTGGCGGTAATTATCACCTAGACGCGCTTTAGCCCACCTGATATATATTCATTTTTTTGCCGACTAGCGACTAGGTACCGGCCTAGGTCCTCAGGGCCGACGGTGGGCTGATGCTTTGCCGCACAACTAGCTTCTGTATGCCGCCTTCCAAGGTTTCAAGAGGCGCCACAAACGCCATCTGGCTCCAGCTGAACATCGTGTTCTTGCCCCCGAATACGTAAACCTCGAACCTGCCCACGAAGGTGCCATCGACCCAGACGCGGCTCCCGCCAATTGTGTCCCCGGTGATGGTGATCTCGGCAGGAAGGGCGACCGTCACGGGCTCGTGGGTCGAGGACGTCGCGTTGGCCCAGATCCTGCCCGGCTGGCCGGCGTCGAAGCCATCGTCCTCAGCCACGGACCGTAGGGGATACTGGTACCTGTCCGCTTCGAAGGTGAGGCCTCCTTCTTGCGACAGCATCAAGGTCGCATCGCTCGAGGACAGTGTGAAAGGACCGACCGCTGAGATGGTCAGCGTGTAGTTCACCCCTTTGCTTCCGTAGCCCAGTTCTACTACTGAATCTGTCCCACCCCCCGAGCCGCGCGTCCACGATACTAGCTCGCCGTCACCTGCAGTAGAACTGTTCTGGTTCTGGCCGGGTAATTTTCGGTCGAGATTCTGCGCAGGTGCATGCGCCGAGAGGAAGTCGATGGACTCGTCGACGGTGGCAGCATCGAGTTGGGGCCCGCGAGCACCGCTCCAAGCCTTCGCGCCGACCAGAGGGATGCCCCGACGCATGGCGTAATACGCCTCGAGCTGGGTTGTAGCATCGGGGCCATTATCGTTCCAGGCAGCCATGATGGCGCCTCTGTTGCCACTGGCTCCAGCTTCTAGCTGTTCGGTGGTGTTGACCTGGTTGAACAGGGCAGGCTGCCATTGCCATCCGTTAACATCTGCAAAATTCAATACTCGCGATTCGTTGAAGAATTGCGCATATGGCGCTGGAAGAATCGGCATATCTAGATTCTCTGGAGTCAGCCCCCTTTTCCGCCTTCATCGCTTGTAGACAATGCTTGCAAGAGAGGAGGAGAGGCACCTACGGTCATTCTTCAAACTCATGTAAGCCCACCAATCTTGCGAGTTGATCAGGTCATATCCCGAATTCTGGAGCTCAACAGGATCAGACTGGCCATATTGCCAGTGCTGTACGACAACATCCTTCGATATGGTAAGGTTGTCTGACGGCTCCTCGGTCCCCCATATTCTGATTCTCTTGCCCGACGTCTCACGGACGAACTTGGCCATTTCGTTCACAAAGGTGATATAATCGTCAGCCAGCGTCGCGTCGTACTCGTCGGCGCCTATGTGGACCTCCTTGGTCTGAAACCAGGGCAGGAACTCCGCCCAGATCCGTTTTACGGTCGGGACGCTCTCCGGGTGCGTGAGGTTCAGGAGGTCTTTCTTGTCGAGCGCGAGCTCGGGCTTCCATTTCGTAATCGTCAGACAATGGCCCGGGGCCTCGATCTCCGGCACGATAGTGATGCCTCGCCGGGCGGCATGCTGCTGCAGATCTTCGAAATCCTCCCGGCTCAGCGTCTCGTCCGGACGCTGCACCAGCCCCTGCAGCTCGGGGCTCTCCGGGCGCAGGGAGAACTGCGCGTAGACATCCTGCCAGGTGTCGTTCCGGCCGCGGTTCAGGGGGTAGTTGTCGCTCGTATGGTAGTGGAACTCGGACATCTTGAAAAAGGAGGCGTAGGTGCACAGCTCTTTCAGAAAGTCCTTGGAGTACCACTTGCGGCCCGCGTCTAGCAGGAAGCCGCGGGTGGCGTATGCAGGGGCATCCTCAATTGTCAGCTCGGGCAGTGAGGTCCAGTTCGCTATCACCAGCTGCTGCAAGAGCGTCCTCGTTCCCCACCAGGCGCCCCGAGACCCAGCTCCGCGGATAGTGGCCTTTCTACCTGCAACTTCCAGGGTGTATCCTTCCTCCGTAGGAGTGCCGTTCTCGTAGGCTAGCTTGGCTGGCTCTCCGTCATACGTAGCCATGAAAATCCCAGAAACCACGCATCCGGGCTTGTCCGTAACCTTGAGAGTCCATTCGTCCCCCGTCAACTCCGTGAGGTCATCGACGAAGGTCTGCGCAAACTCCAGACCCGATGGCGGAATCAGTGTGAGGCCTTCGGAATCCCGCCTCGTAGCGAGGTCGCTCGTTATGAACACAGTCCTGGGTATCTTGCTAAAGTCGAATGCAGGGGCTGTCGAGACGATATTGACGCTTAGGGGTGGTGGAAGTAGGGGCTGGAGTAGAGCCATAGCCCCCAATGCAAAAGGCGCAATTGGAAGAACCATAACAGCCACCTAATACTCAGCAAGCGGCAGAGTATACGAGTAAGATATCACAGTAGAGCACAGAGCGGTTCGTGAGATAGACAATTACATAATACTGCCGGCGCGCAGGCAACGTGAACAGAGAAATCCCAGTTTGGCTGGCAGCAGCGCCTACTATTTACCCGAGGACATGATGTTACCTAGTTAAGTGCTTCGCTCTGTTCGTTCATGAGCACGGAAATATCGTACTTATACTATTAGGAGCCCTCCAAGCTGAGATTAGACATCATAGACAAGACTGCCAAGCAGAGAGATAACGGATTTTATATATCAGCAACGTTACGACGCTACGCTATGCCACGCTACTCGGGTGTTGATAACCTGCCCTGAATAGTTCTAGTTGCACTGTTTAGTTAGGTCCGGTCCGCGGTGGTGACCCTATTACTATACGGGACCGGGTTCTGGGGAGTTCCTGGGGTGCTGCTGACGCTGGCTGGCACGGGCGTCCCGACCGCTTCGGGGAGGCGGGGTGATCTGGGCCAAAGAATGTAGATCGCTCCTCACTAGATAGCCTCATATATACTGGGTAAATAGGTAGTCAGGTCAGTAAGAGCATATTACAAATGAGTAGATACTAATTTCGTATAATTATTCATCCTTCTGAGCGTGATCCTTCTTGCAAATATACATAGATCCCACACAAGCATTTCCGCTGAGGCCTGGCTATTCCATGGACTTATCGACTTGGACTATATTCTACGCGGCGACTAAAGGGAGTATCAACAATTGGGTAATGGTGGGTTTACAACCTAAGCAGAACTACCCATCGTCTACACAAGCTACTGAGCATGTCCCAGTCCATGTCCCAGTCCCAGCAAGTTTTTGAGCTCTTTCCAGTTATCACTCGTTTAAGTCTACGCGTTACGGACATGAGGTACAATGTGTGTACAGGGGCGATCTTTTAGAAAACATCAAGTTTAACCTCAACAGGTTTGAGTCTGTTCAGCTCCATTGAGCCGCCGTAGTTAAGATAACGTTGCCATGTGCCTAGTTGTATCTGAAGCAAGTCGTCATAGCAACACTCCGCCGAGCTTCTATAGTCTTCGTTGAAGGAGCTGATCACGCCGACATATCACATCAATACCCAAAGAAAGGTAAGACATAAGTTATTAACTAAATGTGAAAATTGTAGCGTAAATTGGGTATCTGATTTTTTCTTACACATCTACTTTAGCACACGGATCAGCTTTGACTGCGCCTCTGCTTTAGGAAGATGGTGCTAACCTTAAGACATGTGCTCATCACACGCCTTGGTGTATAATATTGGAGCTTGCTCTTTGGGTCATATCCGCAGAAGCGTCTTTCGCGTACTCTGAAAATGGCAAATCCAGCTTAGTTGGCGAATATCCTGACATTCAAGTCCACACTTCCAGTGGCGATAACACATCTGATCTGCACATCGGTTCCAACAGCTCCTGGTTTTGGTATGCCATTGATAGAGGTGCCATTCGCTCCTTCGGCCGTACCGTTCGGAGCGGGCTCGCGCACGATCCCTGGTGCCCATCTCAAACACGAGACGAAATGACCATGAACGTCAGAGAGCGTCTTCACACATTTCCCTTCTTGGGCTAAGTCCCAGCACCGCAACGTTTTGTCGTCGGATACACTGAGAAGGTATTTGCCCCCCGGATGAAAAACCAGGGCCCGAACCCAGTTATCATGTCCAGGTAATATCTTAATGCAATTGCCTCTAACATCCCAGATGCGTATGGATTTATCTCGCGATCCGGTTGCCATGAACTCCGCTGTACTCGAGGCCGAGGGAGGCTTCTTCAGTCCCGCCAATGGTGCTAGATATTGATAAGTGGATGGAGGGGCAAGGGCACAGCATTCGATCGTGTGTTCATGGCCGACAAGTGTCAATCTGCTCTCGGGATTGGCGAGCGAAATATCCCATAATCGGGCAGTCTGATCATTTCCAGCAGACAACAGATACCTGCCATCGGGCGATGGGCAGACATCTCGAACCCAGTCAGCATGTCCACGTATCGTCTTGACACAATAGCCCGTTGATACGTCCCAAATGCGGAGTGTCTTGTCCCTAGAAGCTGATACGAGCAGATTGCCGGTACTTGGTGCGCCCGCAGCACCCGATGGAATGAATCGCACGGCACTAACGCTGTGATCGTGTCCGGGTAGCGTTCTGATGTTCTTGTACTCGTCCGAGGGGTCCCATAACTTGATAGTCAAATCACTAGAGCACGATGCCAGCAACGTGTTCCCTCTAGGGCCGCCGAAGTCCACATCCAAGACGGCCTTGGTATGGCCCTTTATCGTACGCTCCAGCTCCCCGAGCTCCCAATCCCATATCTTGATTGTGTAATCTTCGGAGCCGGAGGCTAGAGAGGAGAAGACTGGGTGGAAGGCGACACATGTGATGGGTTCTCGGTGGGATTGCAAGGTGTGTCGAGCAGGAGATCTGGGAAGCCAGCTGGTAGGATCTTGATTCCGCCGTGATAGAGAGGTAGGGGTTGCGTTATCTAATTCGGACTGCAGTGAAGCGGACTTGGATTCAAGGTCCATGATCTAGACATGGCCGGGACATCATTAGCATGAGACAGACGCACCAGCCACCCATAGCCCTGGAAGATTAATGATGGATGGGTAAATAGGCGTGTACAGGGCATACCTTCTTCTGCAGCCGCACAACACTCGTCCACTTTTTCTCGAGAAGGCCTTCATATTTCTTGGAGGTGGTAGCATCGAAGGTATCGCCCAGACCCAACTCTTCTCGCAAGGCATTGGCAGTGTTTGGTAGATTGTTGGATGACAAGTAGGCAATAATAGCCTTGTGTCTGCATGCGATTGTGTCTTGTGAGCAAAGAGCTGAGCTTCTCTCCAAGGTTCTACGGCACTTGGGTAGTCTGGCGGGTCTCTCCAGAGATGCAGGTGGAAGAGAAGCATAAGGGAAAAAGAACTGAAAGGGGAGTGGAAGGAACAGTGATGGACATACAGCTCCTCGGCTTGGCGAGATGTCAGGATTTGACTCATGTTGCTCAGGGCTTTCTTGTTGTCGTCGTCTTCGTCTTCGCTATAGGGACACTCATGAGTATATCGTTATAAGCCCCAACCAGGCTGGTCTGAAGTCGCAAGTCGATCGAGAGGCTTATGTGGTAAATGGGCGGCGTAGACGCTGATGCATGCGTGGGTTGTCGATAGTGAAGTGGGATCTCGAGCCTTTCTTATTGACTTGACTGCAGGTGTATGGCTAAGTGCTGGAGGTTATCGTATATAGACGATCCGACACTAACCAACCAACGGCTCCGCGATCCAGGTTCGGGCCACGTTCGGGCGGGAGACACAAAGAAGGTCTGGAGTCTAGTGTCGTCTGGAAACAAAATGGCAGCTTAGCGGCAATCCCCTCAAACACTCTCTGCACTTTGGTTCTTTGATCTTCGGGTGGGTGGTTCAACAGCAGCTGAGACTGCAATCGTGGACGAATCTCCGGATCTCTGGATCTGTGAAGCTCTGGGTCTTTGGATGGTGAATCTTTGGATAGTGAATAGGGCGGGTACCTAGCAGCTTAGGTAGGTAGTATCTTGTACTATGGAAGTCGCAAAGCCAAGCTGTCGCGGCACGCTTGTGTGAGGTGTGTGCCTAGGTGTGTACGTATAAGGTGTGTATAGGGTATGTATGTATATCCAGTCATTCAATACCTACCACCTGCACTATGTACCCTCAACGTTATTGCTACCTACGTATCGCAACTAACGGGTATATTGGTACGTATGTATGTACAGTATGTAAGTGAGTGGTGGGTAGGTGCAGATAAACATGACATGTACGTAATGCATAGATACTTTATTATTATTACATACCGAGGTACCTAACCTAAAGTGTGTATATACCTAGGTATTGCCTGTCGGATTCGTGATATGGCAGCAATGGTAATTGCAGTAAATATCCATGTATCTTCTTGACGTTGATCGGGCGTTGGCCGGGCAAATATTTACTTCTATAGCACTGATGAGTGTGTGATATGGAGGATTTAGTAGGCCTACCTATGTACCTACATAACAAGATCTATTAGGTTGCAATAGCATCAAAATGGCAGGTACATGTTGCTACAATGTTGCATGCGGCAATAAGCACAAGCCAACAAGATCTCGAAGTACAAATGTAGTACTTCGTACTGAGTTAGCATCTACTTAGGCCTTCTTGCATGTGAACTAACGGTACAGATGTAGCTTCATGTTTACATGGTAACCTGGAAGCGGGTCATTGGCTCGTGCGGTTGTCACTTCCAAAAGTTCGATGTTGCCAAGTCAGGATTCCCGAGTGCCTTGGAAGCTTCCCCTCGTGCCCCTCCTCCAAGCCATAACAGCCATAACACTTCGATATGCCGTTGCCCCGATACAACGGCCCCTGCGCCAACCCGCTTGTTTCGAAACAGTAAGGCGCAGTCCTCCGGTGCGCGACAGTGGGTGCCATGGTGCCCTGAGGTGGGATTAGGCGCAACTTGCAAGGCATTATCCCACTTTCCAATCAGAATTGCAAGCTTGGGCCGTAAGACTGAAATCCATGAATAATTCCACCCAACAACATTGCATATATGCATACTCCGTACATTTCTGCATATGTAGGTGTTTACATCACCGCTCAGCCGCTATGCCTAAATGTCCTACATGTTCGTTTGATGTTCAACCTTCTCTTATCCACCTCTATGCTGTCGCATGAACATTAAACGCTTCTTAAGTTCATGTACAGTAATATATCAGAATCCCGAAATTAAATTATACCTACCTACGCACAGGTAAGTTCTATTTCACAACGCACGCGCATCACCCAGGTAGCTAGCAATCCCGCGGGTACATACAAATAGCAGCATAGTTGAAAAATAGTTGTGGTACCTCTTATTAACTGACCGCGTTCAAGAAAACCCAGACACGCACAGTTCGATCCGACATATCAGCGGTCAACCCCGTGCCTTCTCTTCCGCTCTCGCCTCCCTGATCATCACCCCTATTTATTACCCTTCATACCAATTTGTAACTGGGCTACTAGGAGGTACCAGTCAGCTCGCTTGCTTGCGCTACCAAACGAAATTGTAACATCGCGAGTAAGAGTGAAGCCTTGGGTGAACAATCCAAACACGGTCACGACTAGGGCGCTGTCTAGATTAAACTGTGTGTGTTTACCATACCTCAATACTCTATTCCGTCAGGAGGTTGATGGCATAATGTAAGTTACAAATCCCTTCTGAGTTTAGGTACCCCAGTTTCTTGCAGATACCTATTTACCTGCCTGGCTTTCTGCTTGCCTACATACCTACCTACCTACTACATATCTATCTATTCATACCTTCATACCTTCATACCTCCCTATGTATCTGCGCAGGGCATCCGATTCGTAGGGTGCGATATGATGATGCCAGAGGATGGTCGACCCAGAGGCTGGTCAACATAACACCACGATACAGCTACGATACAACAATTTCCAGGCGCAACTCGAGACATCTGCTTTACCCTGCACCACCCCTTTCTGTTCCGGGAGCGAAGACCGTCACCTACATCAACCACTGTATCGTCTCATTTGACCCCGTCTAGCACCTGCTGCCTGTACAATATCCTCATTTCTCCATGTCACCACTCGTCTTTATACTCACAAAATGCGCATCCGAATATCAAGAGCAGAGGCTTTGCGGAAACTAACCAGGAGAGTAGCTTCGAGTCTATCACCCTTCAAAAAGTCATCCTCTTCGTCACGCAAACCCCCTACATCCGAGTCGCTCTCACACGGCCCCGTCGAATCAGACAGGCCACCTAAAAACATGGCTGAAGGAGAGCCCGACTACAGCTCTCTACCCTTGACAGATAGATGGGTTCACAAAGTATGCACCATCCTCCCTCGTTCCCAAGGTCATTGTCAGATGCGTCTGGGGCTTCTCTATGCTTGTAGCTAACCACAGGATGGATATGTAGGTATGGAAAGTCCGCAAGCAGGCTTACGAAGAAGCAGCCAAGCAATTCGAGCTTACACCAGATGACCACGATCCCGCTTTCCGCCCTTTCAACCAAGACCCGAGTCTATGGAAAAGTGCTGTAGCAGATTCCAATGTTGCTGCACAATCAGACGGCATTGCGGCCTTCTGTGCCTTCCTGAAATTTGGCGGCAAAGAAAATTGCGTGCGGTCACGGGGTCAAGTTATTACCCCCCTGGTCGAGAAGGGCCTGATTTCTACGAGGCCAGCTACCAAGGCGAACTCCATGGAAGCATTGCTTCTTCTAATCGAGCTCGATTCCGCTGGCCCTATAATCGAAGACATCCTGCCCGCCGTCTCCGCCAAGCTACCCAAAGTTATCGCCGCCGCTCTTGCTGCCCTCACCACCATCTTCCATAACTACGGCGTCAAGATCGCCGATCCTAAGCCTGCTTTGAAGGTTCTCCCTAAAGCATTCGGACATGCCGATAAAAACGTTCGAGCAGAGGCCACCAATTTGGCCGTCGAGTTCTACCGATGGCTGAGAGAAGCCATGAAACCTATGTTCTGGGGCGACCTGAAGTCGACGCAGCAGACTGATCTGGAGGCGCAGTTTGAAAAGGTCAAGGCTGAACCGTCGCCTAAGCAGGAACGGTTGCTGAGGACACAACAGGAAGCCTTGGCACGCGCCCCACCCCCTGGGGCTGGAGATGAGGTAGAAGAGGAGGAAGAGGTGGATGAGCCGGCCGAGGTGGACGCCTTTGATCTGGCAGAACCTCAAGATGTGCTATCCAAAGTTCCCCCCAGTTTCCACGACAACCTCGCATCCTCGAAGTGGAAGGACCGGAAAGAGGCTGTAGAAGGCCTCTACGCTGTATTGAATGTACCGCGTATCAAGGATGGTGACTTCGGCGAGATCAATCGGGGCTTGGCCAAGTGCATGAAAGACGCCAATGTCGCAGTGGTGACGCAGGCAGCGCAGTGCATCGAAGTTCTAAGCAAGGGTATGCGCAAATCCTATGGAAAATACCGGTCGGTAGTCATGGCGCCCATCATGGAACGGTTGAAGGAAAAGAAGCAGTCAGTGGCGGATGCTCTTGGTGCTGCGTTGGATCAGGTGTTTTTGGCGACCAGCTTAACGGATTGTCTAGAAGACATCCTCACTTTCCTAAGTCACAAGAACCCACAAGTCAAGGAGGGCACTATGAAGTTTCTGATTCGCTGTCTTCGAACGACTCGAGACGTGCCCAGCAAGCAAGAAATTGCCAGCATCGTTGAAGCTGCCAAGAAACTGCTTGCCGAGTCAAGTGAGGGTCTGCGTGCAGGCGGTGCCGAAATTCTTGGTACAGTGATGAAGATTCTAGGCGAGCGTGCCATGAACCCGCATCTCGAGAGTCTAGACGATATTCGCAAAACAAAGATCAAGGAGTTTTTCGAAAAGGCCGAAGTGAAGGCAAAGGACAAGCCAAAGCCTCCGCCAGCCCCCGCCGCTCGAGCGCCACCCAAAAAGGCTGGAGGCGTCAAAAAGGGACCTCCGGGCACGAAGAAGGTAGCACCAGCCCGTGCTCTTTCACCGGATTTAGCGCCCCCGGCGCCCCAACCCACGTCGAAAGCTGCACCGAATAGCAAACTTGGAGTGTCAAAGCCCGGTATATCAGGATTGAAGGGGCCACAAAAACGCATCGGCGCACCTGGTCTGGCTTCCCCGCGGAAAGCTTCCGCACCTCTGCCGGTTGAGGATGATGATGAACCCCTAGAAGCATCACCCCCTCCAAAACCCCGCATAGGTCTTGGAAGGGGTGGTTTAGCAGGGCGATCTTTGGCTAAGCCAAGTGCCGTACCAGCTGCTGCACCACCCCCGGCATCTCCTCCTCCGTCGAGCGGCCTGACCGCCCTAGAACGCAGCGAGTTGGAAGAGCTGCGGTCAGCAAACGACCGGCTTCTGAAACAAGTGGATGAAATGCGCCACGAGAAGAGCAAGTTCATGTCGGAGATACAGGAGCTCAAGAATCAAAACGCATCACTCATTGAGGATCATACAAGAGATGTGCTCAGCATCAAGGCCAAGGAGACGCAGCTGGTCAGGGCAAGAAGCGATGCTGAAACAGCAGAGTCAACCAATGAACGCCTCCGACGCGAGTTAGACCGGCTCAAGCGTGCACTCAGCCGGGCCGAAGGACTCGGCGTCGGCGGGAGCGGTGTCAGGAGTCCGGGAGTGACAAGCCCGACACCTGACGATCTAGGCATCTACCGGGACGGTGCTAATTACACCAGCTCGCGGAACAATAGAATGAGCTTTACCAGTACATTATCAGAGGAAAAGGAGAACGGCGAGGTTCCACATAACTATCCAAGGAGCAAACTCAGTCCCGAAGGAAGATACGGAAGCGGTTCCAGTGGACGGGCCAGTCCTGCTCGTGGCGCTAGAAGCGCGGCCGCAGAGGATTCGGCTGGTTCCGAGGCTAGACCAGGATCCGGTATGAGCTCCGCTACGAGCGGCAACAACGGCGTTGAAAGCTGGAAGAGAGCAGCGGAAGTAACCAGTCAGCTAAAAGCAAGAATAGAGCAGATGAAGGTGAGTTTAGAGTTACTACGGCCTCGACCTCGAGCCTACGCAGATATCGAAGCTAACAACGAAAAACAGGCTAGACAGGGGTTCAACCGCCCATAATGGGCTTATCGGAGGCTTTGTGTTGCTTGGCTAAGGCAGCAGTAGCAACCATTATAGATGATGGTACTAACGATGACGAATTATCTGGGAGGAACTGCGGCGTGTCTACATTCTCGTGTGCATTTTCATGGCGTCGGATACCCCCCTTTTCTTGCCAGGGTTTTGAGATGTTCCGGCAACTAGACAGACCAAAGAAGCCTCAAAACGAAGGCTTAGCTAATATATCTTGTAATATGTGGGAGCGCAGGTACACGGTGCTGTGGTGATTGGTGTGTTGTGTAACATGACTGGCTGGTTTAGTAGGTACATGACTCCATGACACAGATGCTCGTAGTGCTCCATAGACTATCATGCCCCAAAGTACTGCCATATAGTGGATGTTTAGCCTCTCCACCGAGAAGGGCATTAACAAAATACTACACTGACAGCAATATAATTCCCTCGTGAGGCATTTCCGTATCTCCGAAAGCCTAGCTGGTACATGACTAAATTTTTCCACAGGTCGATCAGAGCTCGCTCTTGAGTCAGGCCTCGCTGTTACCAGGGTATACAAGTAACAACGAAGCATGGGGCTGGTTACCTACAGTATGCACCTAGGAATCAGAACGGGCAGGCCCGTCCGTCTTGGCGGGTTACACGGCGTCCGGTCCTACTACCCTATAGACGGGGACGACTGCAGTGCCGAGGATGCTTGCTTTTGCATAAACGACGGGGCCTATACCAGACTATAGTCGAGTCTATACGATCTATGGCATTAGGCCCCCTGCCGGAGCACCTCTAGAACGCCCATCCAGACCTGTTCGCATAATCGAACTAGCTGGTGCCTCGGCATATCTTGTGTGTGCTTAACAATCAAGTGGATAGTGCCGTCGGTAAATGACGACATGTAATTTATATAGCCCGACTGCCACTACCACGTATGTGCCCGTGGGCATTGTCTGCTTGCTGTCGTTTAGTACAACTTGCATTTATTTATACAGCCAGCCAGCAGTAACCGAAGGCAGTCGTTGAAGATTCCGCTATCCTAAAAATATAAGAATAACCCAGCCACAAACAACACACATACACACCTAAACGTATCCAAAGCTCAAGGTCTTGTCCAAAGGTACAAGCTGTCCAGCTACACTTCACCATGGGAAACAAGACCCTCATCTTCAAGGTATGCACACCATATACGTACGTGCCTGTCATCTACGAGGAAGGAAGCTGACGCAACGTGAACGCAAAGGCCATCCCCACGGGCGTGCCCGAGGCCGGCAAGCACCTCGTAGTCGAAGACCTCCCCTTCGACCTCTCGAGCGCCGCCGCGCCCGAGGGCGGCCTGCTCGTCGAGAACCTCTACGCATCGTATGACCCGTACCTGCGGGGCCGCATGCGCGACGCCTCAGTCAAGTCGTACGTGCCGGCCTTCGAGCTGGGCGGGCCCGTCATCAACGCGACCGTGGCGCGGGTGCTCAAGACCGCGCACCCGGACTACAAGGAGGGCGAGCTCGTGAAGGCCTTCCTGCCCATCGCCGAGTACGGCCTCGTCGACCGCGCCGGGATGGAGCGCGTGCAGAAGATCGAGAACAAGACCGGGCTCGACCTCGACCTCGGCATCTTCCTCGGCCCCCTCGGCATGCCCGGCCTGACGGCCTACGCCGGCCTGCTGAAGATCGGCCAGCCCAAGGCGGGCGAGACGCTGTTCGTCAGCTCGGCCGCGGGCGCCGTCGGCCAGGTCGCCGGCCAGGTCGCCAAGCAGCTGGGCCTGCGCGTCATCGGGTCCGTCGGGTCCGATGCCAAGCTGGATTTCATCGTGAAGGAGCTCGGCTTCGACGGCGGCTTCAACTACAAGAAGGAGAGCGCCTTCGACGCCCTGCCGCGGCTCGCACCCAACGGCATCGACATCTACTTCGAGAACGTCGGCGGCGAGCAGCTCGACGCCGCGCTGGCGAACATGAACACCGGTGGGCGGATCCCGGTTTGCGGCATGGTAAGCAAATCTATTCCTTTTTCCTTCTTTCGTTTTGGGAAGGGTTATGGTTGAGGGGGATTCCCTCCTCAACTACATGCCACCCCCCGCCTTCTTGACCCCTTACCTCAGGCCAAGGCGAACTTAGAGGAAGCATGCTTGGCTAACACATGATCACAGATTTCGGGCTACAACCTGCCAAATGACCAGAAGTACGGCGTCAAGAACCTGTTCCAGCTTATTGCGAAGCTGCTCACTATGCAGGGCTTCCTCGTCGGACAGCCCGGGTTCGGGCCTGCGTACTCCAAAGAGCATCAAGAGAAGGTGCAGAAGTGGCTGGCGGACGGCAGCTTCAAGCCCAAGCTGCACGTCACCGAGGGGATCGACAATGCGGCCGAGGGCTTCGTAGGAATGCTCCAGGGCGAGAACTTCGGCAAGGCTGTGCTGAAGATCAGATAAAGACAAATCACAACATCGAATGATAAACACGTTTAACACATAATGAATAAATAAATAAAGTCAAATAACTATATTCCCTACACTGGGTAGGTAGGCAGTTTCGTGAATCGACTTTTCGTGTATGTCCGAACCGCCTCCCCAAAAAGACCAATTTCACCGAATAGAATGAGGCCATCACGAGGCGAAAACGTGTTAAGGAGCCGAGTTATTCACAGTCAATACTTGAACCCCTCCAGTCCTTCCGAGTGAACGCACCTGATCCATGAAACATATTTCTCCGTAGAAACACAATCCACTGTTACTTCCGAACTAGTCAAGGGTTCCTGTAACTACAAGGCCGTCCTTTTCTATCACGATACTTTGAACCCCCTCCCCCTCCCTTTTCCTCCCTTCCCTTTTCTCATGGCATGACAGACACCTCGTAAAGGATCCCCAGATTTCACAGCTTGTCTATTGTGGGTGGGACGTTTAGGCAGAGCGATGTCGAGAATAGCTCAGTGTCATTATGTCACCTATGAGACATATGCCTTTGTGTCGTAGTAACGTCGTAAGAACTTCACAAAAGCGTACATCCAACCGGGCATCAAGACTTCAAATCGTCATTCTAGAACCCATGACATTCCAAAGTACTTGTACAAACCATAAAAACAAACACGCCGCGATATATAATACAAACAGAACCCAGTTCGGGTCAAACCCATCATCACCATGCATGCACTCATTCTAACGTCCAAGGTCTTGGGGCAGGATAGTGACAAACCCACCACTTAACTCCGCATCCGAGTCTGAGGTCGCTTTCTAGACGACAACCTCCTCATCGTCAGGCTCCTCAATACTCATTCTTCGTGACGCTTCGTGGGTGCTATTGAGCTTTTCGCCGTCCTCGCCTCGAATTTCCTGCGGTTCACCACGGTTCTCAGGCTCGTCACCCTCCTTGCTCTTCTGTTTCTCCTTGTCCTTCGATCCGAACGGCCACAGCGTGAAAGCGGAGCTCTTCTGGTTTTGAGGGGGCGGGTGCACTGGAAGAGGCTTCACGATGACGCTAGCCTTCTCATCGTCACCTGTCTTGTCGACTTCGGGCATGGCAAAATCTCCGAATTCTTCATCCTCTTCATCTCCTGCCGTTTCATCTTTGTCCGAGTCCGAATCGTCTCTACCATCTCCGAACCTTTCTTTGCCCCTTCGCAACCACCAACTGCTGCGCCCTGCGGCCCAGGAATCGGCAGGATTGCCCTCTTCACTGAGCCCGTCATCACTATCATCATCTACATCGCCCCCGTCATCTTCAAACGGATTGCGGATGACGGTGTCAGAGTCCTGCGCAAGCTTAGAGTCACCTGTTTCGTCACTGCTTTCTCCCTCAGCCGGCTGTGCTGATGTCGTGGCAGCCGACTTCTGGTGCATTGCAAGCCGCGCAGCTAGTTGCAAGCGCGCACGCGATGGGGGCACGTTCAAGGGAGGCGGCGGAGGCGGCGGTGGAGGAATTGATGGGGGGTCCATCGATGTAGATGAGGTGTTTAGTGGGTCGGTATATGCCCGGAACTATAGTGGTAAGTTAGTATAAATCCTTTGGGATCATGCCGGTGTACAAGAAGCTAGAGAAAGATCGTGGGAAGCTGCAAGGGACATCTAAAGCCATTCTTCACCTTTTATATCCAGCTTCTTGATAGCTCCAGTGATAGTAGGGGGCCAAGATAAGAGAAGGTCCAGACCTATACAAGTACATAGGAAAGTGACTAGGATAATAAATAACTAACCTCGTTATTAACGTCCTCTTCGTTTTCTTCTGTGTCGTCTTCGTCTTCGTCACTAGAACTGCCGAAGCCGGACCCGGTCAACAGTCCAGAGCTGATACTAAAAGGTCCTAGGCTGCTTCCACTGCCGTTGTCCTGAAGTTCCGTGCCACCGCCGCCAGCATTAAGACCAGCTTCGGCCAGCGCACTCGAGCCTCCACCCTGCGCAGCGCTGAGTCCAAGGCTAGACAAGCCCATGCCGCCGAGTCCGCTACCTCCCATCTGCCCTCGGTTGTTCATAGCAACCTCAGGTCTGACACCGCCGAGGATCGCGTTGTCCCTCTCGCGAGTCTCAGCCAGGGCGCCTTCGACATAATTAATCCAGTCTGGACTCATAACACGGTCCATGACGACTTGGGAAAGGAGCTCGGGGGGGTTCCGCTCCGTGAATTTGACAACCTCCTCAGCAATAAGCGTGAGGTGCCCCATGTAGCCCATGCGCGTTCTGCTTTGCGTTTGGGACTTCTCGCTTGAAGCCTGACCATTGATGATGGCATTGGTGACGTCGGCAGCCTCAAATAATGAAATGGCGAGAGTGGGGTTGTATCCACGATCCATAGGTCCGTTGAATACCTGCTGAACAATGTCGTAGACAACATTGTGTAGAAAATTGTTCCAAGGATATGTAAAGAAGAATGACTAGACTAATTAGCTTCACACAGGCACTTCAACCCATGTCCCCGGGGACGTTAGACTTACTAGTATCGTTGGCACCACCCGATGTTCCACGAACTGCATCTTGAGATAATCCCCTACCACTGGCCGGAGCGACTGGTCGCCTGAAGCTACGGGCGCCGGTTCGGTCCTGTGCCCAACGACAATGGAGGCTTCACCGGGTGGTCCGTCAGCCGGTGCCTCAGGGCTCCCCTGTTGTGGAGCCGCCTCGCCAGGAATTGTTGTAAGTTCGCTGACTCCAGACGTAATATCTGATACAGTGTTCTCGCCAGACGAAGATTGAGGTGCAGTAGGCTCTTCCTTGGGGGTAGTGCTGATATTCAATGGTTGGGGCTGCAAGTCTGATGCTGCTGGAGGCTGACTTGCTGTCTCTACAGATGACTGTTGAATATCTGACAGCAAGTCGGCTTGGAGATTACCGATTGACTCGTCTTCGTTCAGCGGGCTCAGTGCCTCCTTTGAGGATTGTCCAACGGATGATGAGTTCGTGTCGTTTGCTACGTCAGTAGTAACGGCCTGCGTCTCAGCCGGCATGGTGTGTAGCTTCTTGGGAGAAAGGGGGGCAACAACGAGCTCCGGGTTTTCAAATTGCTGCTCATTCGTCTTAGGGTCTTGGACCTTGAGTCGAGGGGAACTCAGTGGCTCATCAACAAAGTCATCGTCATCCTTGTCAAGGAATGAAGCCACGGGTGAGCCGGTGATCTCCTCCTCGGCCTTCACGAACTCATGAGACGTATCTTCGGTCATTTCGCCTGACGGAGTAACCTCCTCAAAGCCGTCGTCGTCAGAGGCGTTGGTGACCTCCAGCCGGCGGCCATCCTCGGGGGAGGAGTGACGGGTTCGCATGGTAAGATCTTCCGAGGATTGTGCCTCTTCGCCACGGTTAACAGCAAGCTTCCCCTCATCTCGCAGACGTTGACGTTCTTCATCACGCCGAGCAACTAGCTCTTCCGATCCGACTTCATTAAGCAGTGCCATATTACTGCAATGAAGCAACTCAGCCATCAGCTCGCACGTTTTGAAGCGGTCAAACCCAAGGGGTTCAATCTTTTCTCCAAATGTCGAGTCTAATCGCTGCCGCTGGGCAGGAGCATTCAGTATGAGATGCATAAAGTCGGGCACATGTTCGGCGAAGAGACGGAGAAGAGTGCCGAGGTAGATGGGGTCACGACTCGATGGGAGAGTATTGGAGTCAGTACCAACATCCGGGTCATAGTCCGAGTTGTTTTTCCGAATCACTTCAATGATAATACCAACCCCGACAGTCAAAGCATTCCCGCCGCCCAGCATGTAGCCAACGAGAGTCTCAACACAGTCCCTAGAGACTAGCTGCCGCGTGAGTTCATTAGGGCCGATGCATGCCTGTTCGTTCTGAGAGGCATTGGCTGAGACAGTAATGATAGCTTTGATGAAGTCTCCGGCGGATGTCTGGGTCGCCCAGCTATAGCCGGGACCGAGGAACGAGAGCAATGTGGGCATGACATCCTTAGTGTAGAGCCACTACGAAGACAGGGGCAGGTCAGCAATTGTACTATGTGGCCCGAAGAGACGGCAGGGTCAAGGAAAGGATATATTGCATTGGGCAAGATTGGGGTTGGGTTAGCCTACCTCGACAATACCCTGGCCGCTGTCGGAGCGCTCGAGGCTGATGATCTTCAGCAGAAGGTCCATAACCATAGGGCAGTCGACATGACGAAGCATGTCGGGAACTGCATTATCAAGCGACTTCAGCAGGTCGACCATCTCGTCCGTCTTCTTATCAAAGAGCGACTCGTTAACTTTGGTGAAGTAACTAGCCTGAAGAGGGTCGAGAGGCGCGGGGCGGCTCAAGAAGGCCCAAAAGTTGCGCAGGAGGGAGGGCGTCTCCATCAGCGCCTCGTAGATGGACCAGTTGTCAGACGAGAGGACTTCAGCGGCAACGTAGGCATAGCGGTTACGCTTCTTCTCGGCTTCATCCTCCTCATTCTCGTCGTTGGTAGTACTCGAGGATGCACGGGGGCGGGAAAAGGGCAAGCCCCTCGACTTCCCCTTCTTCTCGTCGTTTTGGGGCACATCGTCATCCTTGTCGGGATTTCCTACGGGTTCAAGCTTAGGTGCGACAACATATTCCAAGAGTCTCTCGAGGACCTTATCCTCTCGTAGATATTCGATGAGCTTGGTGTTGTGTTGCTTGAGCTCCTGGATCAGGTCGCTCTCGTCCAGCAGATCCTCGAGTTGGAAGTCGGGCTTGTCGAGGATGGTATCTATGGTGGAGATGTTGGCATAGCCGCCAAACCTCCAAAACATCTTGTCCCGTAGTTATGATGATGAGAGCGATGGTGAGGAGGGGGGGCAACGGACAGTCGGCGTTCGCGCCGGCCCTATGTCACGGCACCTGTTGGCCACTGTGACCGTGACCAGTACCAAGACCGGCACCGCCAATCGGTCCGGACAAGCAACAAAAATGAGGATTCGGGCCCAGCAGCAGTGGATGCGCCAAGTCTTCGTGTACTCCTCGGCATACGAGATGCTAATGGCTATCCTTGTGTCCTGTTTACGCCTCCTCTACTTCTAGGTATGGTGTATCGCTGTATAGTTGTATGATTGTACGGCTGTATGGCTGTGTGGTTGGCTGGCTAGCCGGGCTTTCTTTCCTCGTGATAGCGGTTATCGTGCCCGTCTGTGGCTGTCTGTGCCTGTGCCTGTGCCTGTACCTGTGCCCGCGTGCGTGTGCGTGTGCGTATAGGTATGATGTGCGTGCGTGCGTAGTGGGTGGATTGCGTACTTAGGTAGGCAGGGCAGGTAAGGCAGTAGGGGCGGGAGATGGTAAAAGTGATCGGTTGTCGTCGTCTTATCGTCTCTAGTCAGTTGGTTGGCCGCAGATAGGATATGGATATGATATGATAGAAGAGCGGGCGGGCGGAAAAGAGGCCTAAGGTCCAAGTCAGGTGGAGATGGAGAAATGGAATCGGTACCTGATTGCTCTGGCTGCCGTGGTTGTGATTACCCTGATTACCTGATCCTGATTGCCAGATAGCTACTTACCTATGCGTGTATGTATGTGTGTATGTATGTATGTATGTATGTACCTACCACATTACCACATTACGTTTGACCCGGCTGTCAATGTTTAGGTAAGGCCCCTTTTTGGGCTGTGCACGACAACCAGCGACCACCTGCAGTGTCTAACGTCCGACGCCCGACGCCCGACGTCCAAGTGCCTTGTAGCTTTCAAACAGGCAGGCTGTTGTGACTCTGTTAGGTACCGTTGTAGTGTTGAATAATGGGGCAAGTATCTCATAGTACATACATACAGCACTATTTGATCGATGTTGTGCATGCTGACGTTACTAGGCTAGCATGTCCCTCGGCGGGGTGTGAGACCTATTGTTATTCGCTTTATTGCATGCTTTCTCTTAACGATATACGAATATATGAAATATAATAAAGAGTTTCGTAATAAATGCAGATGCTAATGAAAATTAAAAGGTGGAATTATTACGAGTTAATAGCAATTTAACACACTGTTTAATGTTTCTTTAGCCTATTTAATATCATAATCTCATTATATCTTACGACTTATAAAACGTTTAATATAATAGTTTTAAAAAGTACTGGCTGAATAAGAACTTAGACTTGGACTTTGTTTACAAATCACTTCAGGAATTCGATTAAAGGGTATTGAAATAATGTATTGGTGGTATAAGCCCCTTTAAGGGCCGGCCGTTGCAGCGTTCGGAAAGCGCTGCTACGTAGCGCTTCGTAAGGCTGTTATTGCGTTCGTAAAGGCCGTTTTTAGCTGTTTAAGCGGTACTTTCGGATAAGGGTATTATAAAAGCGGCTTATAACGGCTTATGCGGACCTTTTGCGTAAGGGTAATATAACGCTTATAAAAATAGCCGAAGGCTGTTTTTACGGCCGGCTTAAGATAGCTTTATACGTATAAAGAATAAATTAAAACTTATAAATAACCCCTTTATTAATATTCCCTTTTATTAAAATTTTCCTTTTTCCGTTCGTTATAACCGTAAACGTTAATATAAACGGTAAACGGAAAAACGGCAGCGCGGTTATAAAATTAATCGAATTATTAATTATTATTATTATAAATAATAGGTTATAATATAAAACCTTTTTGGATTCGTAAATTAATTTATTTACAAATTACTTTAAGAATTCGATTAAAAAGTATTAAAATAATATATTAATAATATAAGCCCTTTTAAAAGCCGATTGTTGCAACGTTTAAAAAGCGCTATTACGTAACGTTTCGTAAAGCTATTATTACGTTCGTAAAGGTCGCTTTTAATTATTTAAACGATATTTTCGAATAAAGGTATTATAAAAGCGGTTTATAACGGCTTATGCGAATCCTTTATATAAGGATATTATAGCGTTCGTAAAAATAACCGAAGGCTGTTTTTACGGCCGGCTTAAAGCAATTTAATTTATTCCATTTATTGTTGTTTTTTTTTATATAAAAAAAGAATTATTAATTCGTTTTCGCTTATTCGTATATAAAATAATGTTATAAGTATAAAAGGCTTATTAAGAACGTTTTATAATATCGATATACGGCATTAAAAAATTATTTATTTAATAATTTAATATTTTTTTCGCCCATGTCGAAATCGGAAGCGTATTATGCGGCCTTTCGGCGAAAATTGTAATCCAAATACGTATTAAGGGAAATTCCGATTTGCATTAAGCGGATCCGAAATGCGGCGAAAACGCGTTTATAAATAAAGGCGCCGTTCCGTAAACGAAATAAGAATTATCGGCTTAAATTATATTCGGAATTCGAATTTTATCGTAACTATTTGGCTATATAAAAATAAAGGCATGTAATATCGTTTATAGCTTTTATTATTAGGATTATTTCGTTTTTATCCCGATCCGTTTTATTAAACCGAAAAAATAACCGAAAATGGTTTTTTCGTTCGAAAAGGATAACGCAGGATAGAAAAAGCTTTTCGTGCCCATATCGGACCGAATCGCCGGCGTCGGTTTCGATATATATAATTTCGCTTAAACGAAAAAAACCTATTTATGCCGTTATAAAAGCGGCGTTAATCGCGAATGTATTCCCGGGATTCTCGCCCGCCGTCGCTTCGGAATTAACGAATCGCTAAAACGTAGTTTTAGAAATGAAAAATTTCTTTTCGGTTCGTACCGGTTCGTATAAAAACAAATATTTCGCCCTTAATATTAGGCGTTTTATATATACGTTTTCGAAAATTGTTATATCGTAATTTATATCGATATATGCCGAACGTATGGATATTAAATATTTCTTTATTATAAGGCTTCGAAACCGGTTTTATATTCGACTAAAGGTTCGATCGAATATTTATTCCGAAAGGATAATTATTATTACCGGTTACGGTATAAATGCGTGCCGTCGGCATTATAATTCGTATAAACGTATTATTATGTTATAAGTTTTTCGGATATTCGGAACGAATCCGATTTAAAATAGCCTTGCGTAATTTTCGTTAAAAAAAATTCGCAATATCCGTATTACGAAATTATTCGGGAATTTAATATTATAAACGTTTATTAATTAAGGTATAAATTAATAATCGATTATTAATTCCGTTAAAAAGCGCATTTACGAATATATTTTCAGCCGACGATACGTATATCGTTATAAAATTAATATCGAATTTTGCCGAATAAACGAAAACGTTACGAAAGGCGTTTATTAAAAAGGTCGCCTTTATTTTAAAATTAAATAAACCGTATTAAGCCGTTATATTATCGGTATATATAATAATCATATCGTATATTTAAATTAAATCGAATAATAAAAAGGCTTTTTAAATCGTAATTAATTCGAAAATATTAATTAAAAGTTATAATTCGTTTTCGCCGAATGGGCAATAAAAGGCTTAAATGGCCGGAATAAATAAATTCGTACGTTAATTTTTTTGGACCGGGCTTTTGCGGTATTAAAAGTTCCTAAATACGAATTTCGAAAAATCCGTAAATAAATAAAAACCGTTCGGTTCGAATTTATTAATAAATAAATGCCGTTAAAATCCCAGAAAAAATCCCTTTATTATCGTAAATCCTTTATAGCGCCGTTATTAAATAAGCGATACGAACGTAAATTACGTATAAAAACAAGGAAGCCCCAAATTCCGTATTACAAGGGCTTACTTAAGGGCATTACCGTTACGCAAAAACTTAAAAAGCCGGCAATCCGTTCGGCTTAACGGCCGGAAAGAATGCCTATAATAAGGGCATCGGCAATTAACTTATTGGCCTTCGTAAGTTTTCGTTTCGATAAGCGGGCGCTTATCGACGTTATATCGATTTCGATTCCGAAAATTTCGAGGGTTATATTTTGGCCGTTCTTTTCGGGGTTCGGAAGAATTCTTAACGTAGCGATTAGTTTATTATAAAAAAAATGCAACGGAATCGCGATTTTTCCGAAAGAAAGTACGAAAATAAAGTCGTTAAAATAATAAGCAATTAATATTTTAATAAGCAATATAAAAAACATTTAATAAAGAACTTTTGCGAATAAATTAAATAAATACGGAACCGTACGAAAACCGAATAAAAGGCAATTCTTATAATAAAACTTTTTATATTATTCGAAGCCGAATAATTAACGTTGCGATGCCGTTACGGATATTATATAAAACGCGTCCTTAAGGTCCTTTTTAACGAAAAGGAACCCCTTGCCGGAACGGCGTACGAAATCGAAAACGTTTTCGATCGTAATATATTTAAATGTAATACTTATTTTCGGAATTTAGTCGTTAATCGAGTTCTTTGGAAAGTAAAAAAAGTAATATATCTTATGTTACTTTCCGTTCGGTTTTGATACGAGGCCGAATGGAAAAAAAACGAAACCGGGCGGTAAGGAAAACGGAACGAAAGCGACGCGGCCGAATATAAAGTCGTTTTTTAATTATTATTAAATTATTGCCGGGTTTTCGTAAGCTATTACGAAATTCCCGGAAATTACCGGTGGGAATTATTACGTACAGCCGAATTAGATGCCGTATATAAGTATGCCGTCGATTAAAATGGGAAATTTTCCGGGATAACGTTTAAAGGCGGCCTTTTATTTTTCGGCAATTAAAGAAAACGGAAAATCCCGGAAGGAACCCTTGTTTATAAAAAAGGTTTTAAAAAAGGAAAATGTATTAATATCCGGCTTAGCCGAAAAAAGATTACGTATCCGAGCGAATAACTGAATTATTTTCGGATTTTTCGGTATTACGGACGAATTATTAAAGCCGAACGTAATAGCATTCGAATTTTATTCGGATTTGTTATTGCATTTCGTTATTTTATAATTTCCGTTATAATTAAGGCATTTATAAGGCTTTTTGTATTTATTACCGAAAGCCTTTTGAATGCATTTGCTTTTATTTTAATTATAGCAGGTATTTCCTTAAAAGGTTTTTCGGATTTTAAGCGACGCCGAAACGTTTTCGTTATATATTTTAAAGGCGCCGAAAAAGAAGGATTCGCTAATCCAGTCCGGCTTTTCGTTTTTTTATTCCGCCGCGTTATAACCGAAATTTATTACGAAAATTATGCGAGCCATTACGTATATAAATGTATGCTTTATTCGATAAGCTTATCCGTATTTCGTTATATGCCCGGCAAAACGTATTATATTTATTTATACGTTTAAATGCATTAAAAAAAAACGGACGTAAATCTTTATGTATTAAACGAAGTATTAAAAAAAATATATAAGTCGGGACCGTAATAAAAAATCTTCCCGGTATTGAAAACAAACCGAAATTCGGAATTAACGATACGGACGTCCGAAATTTCGTTTTACGCTTTCGAATAAACGTTAATTCGGAACTTAATTAAATTTAAGGGCTTAAATTTAAATTCGAATATTTATATTACGTAACGTATTTTTATATTCGGAAATATATTTGCGGTATTTATTACGATATTAAGATATTTATTAATTTCGTCGTTTAAATTCGAAACGCGCTTTCGGGGTTTTTTTTTTTTCGTAATACCGGCGGGCCATTTTGTTTTATAGCTTTTGCTTTTTCAATTCGACTTTACGTGCCTTAAGCCGGCGTTCGTAAAGGTCGAGTTTTTCGGCCGAAAGAACGGATTCGGGGAATTCGCTAGCCGTATTTACGCGTGGTCTTTTTATAAGCCTCGCGGCCGGCGGCAGGAAATCGACGGTATCGGTTCCTAATATTATATTAAAAGCCGCCGGCGCCTTTAATAAAAACCGCGTTATGCGTTTTTCGGTGCCCGCGGCGACGATTTTTAAAAGCGCATTTTAAGTAATAGGAATAAATATAAGGATATCGTTAAAATCTATTATATCGGAATTTGTAAATAAATAATAATTAATTAATAAATCGAGCTTAAGGAATATTTATAAAGGTTTCGAATTAAAATTCGAAATAAAGGCGGCGGTACGGTTATAAAGTTAATCGAATTATTAATTATTGTTGTTATAAATAGCAGGTTACAATATGGAACCCTTTTGGACCCGTAGATTAATTTATATATAATATATATATGATTTGGTTCTATAAAGTTATGTAAAAGAGGTAGCATTAAGAAGACAAAGAGTGACATACATATTTACATCAAAATGCTGTTCCTGTGTTGCCACAGCAAAGCTGCTGAATAGGTGCCAAGTCCGATGACTGTGAAGATATCGATCCAGACCTGCACAACTCTGAGTAGAACCTTCGTGGCGTATTTGTCTGCAGCTTCACCATCGTTTGCTCTCGGGAATGGATCAATGGGGACGCTAACATCTAGGAATTGACACAGGGGCTCCCAGCCCTCGCTCAAGTCCATCTCCAAGAACTGCTCTTTGCTGAGAAGGAATTTTACCCTGTCATCATGGGCTTCCAGTATATCTAGCAATACCTAGGTTTTCAGCAACTGAACAAGTCATGGACAAGGATGGCAACCTACGGGAACTACCGCGCTTGATCAAATCGACTGTAGTGGAATTCTTCGGATTCAAGCTAGTAGGTTGCAACGTGGAACGGCTGTATACCATTGCAAATGCTGTGAGATATCTCCACCCAGGAATTGGGCAAGGACGAAACCACCCATAAAGGTGTGACCCTGCCAACAATGTGGCCATGCTATTCCACCAATTCTCTGGATCTCTACGGACTAGTACAAGTTTTGCGTCGGGGTATAACTCTCATTATCTCGGGTGTGAAATCAGCTGGTGGCTGATCAGCGGTCGCCGCGAAGCCAGCGGTTACTTTTCTGACCAGCTTTAGAGTCTCTTCTTTATCACCAGTTTCTCTGGCTTCGTGTGCCTTGATCCACGTTCGATAGTAACCTAGAGCAATGTCAGCATACCACGGACAGCTACTCCTATCACACTTACTTACCATCATCACGCAGTAAGGTCTGTGTACCCCCATGGCGGATTGATCCATCAACAAGTTTGCTAAAGCTAATGACATCGATAAAGTTCCTGTCCTGGAGTAACCTGCTGAAATGACCTAGACTTTCCGCGATGGGTCTGTGGATACAGACGCGCCCCTTCCATAATGGTCAATGAAAGCCTCTTATCCTATAGACCCTTTGCTTAATATATGGCGTCTAAAGAAAGTACCGATTTTATGATCTTCGTGTATGGGCTTGTTTATAATAGCTGCGATGTCAATAGTTAATTATGTGCTAAAGGTGAACTGTTGTGAATAATCCTTGTTGTTACACGGTAACGGTGAAATATTATGTCACGTATTCAAAGGGGTTTTGGCCTGCTAGGTTTTGTCTGTACAGGCTGAGAATAAGCCATGCTCTGTATTATTTGTTCGTGATGAAAATGCATGTCAGCTATGAAATGGGACGACTATATCTAGTACTATTCTCTAGCTAAGCCCCTTATATATCAGCATATCCCACTTAATATGAAGCCGCCGCCAGCTGGAACATTCTTCTATAACCCCATAACCATGAAAGTATGGACTGAATGAAATCAGCATTGGCTAGTATGCCCTCCCCCCAAAAAATTTCATTGTTTACTCAGCGAGTGGTTCCTGTAATATACCTCGTTCGCACCACCCTGGCCCTAGAGGCCACCGAGACTTCGCAGCCTTTATGATAAGAAAGCAAGGCCATACGAACGGCATGAGACAGGGGTGTAATCTGACACCTTGGACTAGCCTAAAGGATATGTTAAGGAGAGGCCTTGAGAGGGGCGAGGGGGTAGCCGCCCGATGGAAGATCTCCACTGTTTCAACCGTGACTTGTTGGCATTGCCTACGCCAGTCATCCGATATAACCATATAGTATCGGCACCATGCAATGATGGTAACTTAGCCAAGAGCAGACCATCTTCCCCCCTTTTGGGGGAGGCGTATATGCATGGAACCGGATCATTCCGGTGTCTAGACTCCGAACCTCGTTGAGCCCTATGAGATGAAGTCACCACAGCTAACACTCCGAATGGTAAGCCTTCAAACAAACCCCTAGCCGTTAAATTACCTGTATAACCTTCAACCTTGTTTCCTATTTGTTTTGCAGCCTACCCTAACAAAGTTACCGTATCCTATTTGAGTATACGTATTATCATAAGGCACCCTAAACCCCTAAACCCAAAGGCACTTGGGGTTTCAGTCCGTCAGACTGTGTTGTCTAGTCGGTTCCCTACGATGACTTAACGGCTTGCCAGCTTTTATCACCATTAGATTGATTGTGATGTCAGGCTAACGAGGATGAGCGGTAGGATACGTTGGCATTCCGTTTGGAGAATTACACCGAGCTTGTCATGTTGTATGAGATACATGGTGTTCGACATAGATGTAAGCCATCGGCTACGATACGTCAAGGAATAAGACCAATCAAATGAGCTTGGCCCTGGACTGTTCCCCAAATTCCTCAGGACCGGTGCCATATACCGCCTTCCTACTAACCCAGACGTAAGTTGTTGCTTCAATGATCATGCATAACAACTTCGGTGTGCCGAAGGGAATGTACGCCTCACGATTAATCTATCACTTCACCATTATACCTCGAATGGGACACACTAGGCTCAAGGCCAAGCATGGAGACGACCTTCTCTAACCCTTCCATCTGGCCGTTCCCTAGCCCCATTCCCTAACCCAGCCATTCGCCATCTCTGACCTCGCCACTCCCGCCCAACTCGAGACCTTGAAAATTTCCCAGGTGTCGTCTCGTGGTGCCCTCCACATACTCAAGCCTCTTGCTCCCCCAACTCCTACCACTACCGGTACTTACAGCGCCATCCCCACCACGGGGGCTTGCTAGATGTGGCAACGAGGTGCGCAGCGATGTAGACAGCTCACAGAGAGCCTGTAGTTGCGACAAATCAAACGCCGTCGTCCTGCTGAGAGGCGCAACACTTCGGTGCAGGAATGAGAAGGGGCCTGTGTTTTCCTCCTCTGCAGTAGGGTCTTCGCCCCCCACTTTGCCGTTTTTGTTAACGCCCACGAGATTCGATGATCTGAGAGTAACCGCGTGTTCCGCTCACGCTCTGCGGACAAAAATGCGTTAAGGCACATGCTCTCGCGTAGTCTCTTCCGTGGCTGGTTTGTTGAATCGAATGAAGGCCTGTCGCTGTTTCCTTCGCTGCTCAGGAGCCTGAAAAGGTCGAACCCTTTGTAATGATATAGGTGTTGAAAGCGTGTGTCTAGGGGCGAAAGAGTGTATCGTATAGAGAGCCTGGTGTATCTGCTTCTCGTGGCTAGGTCCTGGGGACCTAGCCCCCTTTATATAGACAAAAGCCGGAAAAACCGTTCCATTCTATACCCCGAGTTCGGTCCATTCTAGCCCCGTATCATTCGTTCCCCCCTGGATAAGCTGTGTCCTCACAGCTTCGTCGAAAATTAAACCCCCAAAACAAGCCCCTATAACCTAGCCGGCTGTTGTTTCCTTCTGATCTCTACAGCTTGACCCTCTAAAAGGCCCTACTGCCACCCGGGCTGGCCCGTACTGCCTCTATAGACCTGCTTCGGGCTGCCGCCCATCCATTCAAGCGCTGCTACTCCCGCTGTATACCGAACCGACCGCTCGGCTCGATAAAAGCCGTGTAAAAACCTGGCACACTGGCCTGGAAGGGTTGGTCTGAAGGGTTTGGCACACTGGCCGTAAGGACTAGGTAGTCCGTAGTGCTAGCCCCTAGGGGTATCTCCTCCCCCTTTGGAAAAAGCTGTGCCCTCACAGCTCAAGCTCAGGTCGAGCCCTTTTCGACGTACATTCCATTAAGTAAGGGGGTGCCACAGGTCTGGATATAGAACCAGAGGTCCTTGGGTTCGAATCCAGGGCCGGCAAGCTGAATGTGCCGTATAGGCTGTAGTGGAGAGGATGGAAAAGAAAAACTAACAAGCAAGGGTATAAGAGTTTATTTATAAGTTAAAAGTGAAATGCATTAATATCTTAATAAGTAAATAATAATAATGATAATACATTTTCATAACCGAATAAATCTATTTAGCTAGCTATTTAATTATATATAGCTTATTTTTTAAGAAAATAAAACAAAGATCTTATTTTAACCGGAGGTTATTTTCTAAAGGTGGTATAATACGGAAATTATATCCGGAAATTCAGGCTTGGAAAACACCTTGGGCATTCAGGCTTTTAATTAGTCGGATCCATTATATGCGTTCTAGGAACTAGTCGAACCAGCTAGCTTCGTTTTCTTAGCCAATTAAGTACTACGCTTTAAAAGTATTATACATTAGCCCAGCCCTTATAACGCATTTACTTAAATCCAGATCTGTAATTCCGTATAATGCACCTAATAAAAACGCGAATAGCCTACTTATTTATAGCCGGATTCGCAATTCCGTATAATGCACTTAATTATAACCCTTATAGCTATTTATATAGCCACCTATATAGCTACCCATATGAATAGCTACTTATATAGCTACTTATATAGCCACCTATATAGCTTACTTATTTATTATAAATCATTATAACCTATTTGTTATAATTATAGCTTATTTATTATAAGCTGTTATAACTTAATTGCTATAATTAAACCTATAATTTCGTACGATATACTTAATTATAACCCGTATAACTATTTATTATAGCTTATTTATTATAATTATTATTATAACTTATTTATTATAACTTACTTATTATAACTTACTTATTATAGTTATTATAATTATACTAATTATTAGCCACTTTTTATTAATAGTTATATGCTTGTTATAACTCTTATTTTTTAACCGTTTAACGGGCGTAAGCCCGTATAACCTCCGGTTAGGTTTGAACGGCTTAGGGGTTTTCTTTTTTTCTTTTTTTCTTATTAAGAATTAAAAAGAAAAAAAAAAGAAAACCCTTAAGCTGGCCTAGATATCCTTTTATTAAAATACGTATATAAAATAACGTTTAAAAGATACGAATATAAAATAGCGTTTAAAAAAGGCCTAAAATCTTTTATTATTACTTTTTAAATTGCTTAATCTCAACCAATTATTATTTAATTAACCGGACGATTTTGCCGTTTTTTCTTATAGGCCGAACTAAACATGCTGACGAATTAAACTTATAAGGGCCGCAATAATTAAAACATTTAACCTCGTTTTCGTAAATATCTTTTTAATAAGTAGCTTCGTATATCTTATACTTTTTATTATATTACTAATAACGTAAGTTGTTAGTATAATGTCGTTTATCATAAAAACTAAGGTAAACCTGGTATTAAATAATTTTGAAAGCTTTAATAATAAGCTTTTCGAAACGAAAGCCGAATATTTTAAAACGTTTAACGGTTTAAGACAATGCTACGACCCATTTTTCAATCGGGGCATTCGGTACGTATCGTTTAAAGCGATATAAGAAAATAGAATTAATATTCGTTTAGGTAATAACTTTTATTTCAATAATTACGTCGATAAATTAAGAATTCGTATAAATGCGAAATTCCTTTAATATATTAATTAAGTTTAGGCTTTTCGATAATTAATTCCTTCATTTTAAAGGCTTCGTTAAAAATGTATTATTAATATAAGATAAAAGCGGTTAAATGAAATAAATATAATGATAATGATTTTAATTAAAAGACTAAAAAAAGTTTCTAATATATACCTATAAGATATATAAACCCTATTAATTAAGGGCTAATTAAGGATTAAAATTTTTAAAGAATCCGTATTATTTGCTCTTTTCCAAAAAGGCCTGCGATTTGCGGCCTAAAGTTCTTCAAAAAAAAAAAAAAAAAAAAAAAAAACGAAAACTTAATTCCCCCCCCCAAAAAAACGAAATCTCTTTGTCTTAATCGCTATGTTTTATTTTCGTTACCTTATTTATCGCCCGATTTTTAATTTTCTAGCAGGAATGCTAAAATCGTTTCGTCGGTATGTTTCTTATTTATCGATGGTTTTTTTTAAACTTGTTTTTTCGAAATAGCGATGGCGATTCGATTAATCGTTTCGATTAAAGTGTTTTCGAATTCCTTAATTCGATTTTTTATTCGAATTTCGAATTTCGTAATTGTTATTATTAACGACGATAACGTTTCGATTTTGTTTTGAATTATATTAAATAAATTTATTTAAGCTTATAATATATCCATATTAATATTTAGAATTTCGTATATTGCTTTTTGTTTTTTCGTAAAGGTCTCGATATCGAAAATGGATTTCTTTAATACCGTCGTTTCGGAATCGATACGATTAAATTCGGTATTGGGCTTTTCGGTAACCTTTTCGTCGTCGGTAACATTTCCGATTAAGTTAACATATTTACGGAATTTTAGTTTTTTTTTAAAAGGCTTCGTATAAAAAATATGAAACCAATCCTTGCAATTACGCGTTATCGTTTAAATAAATACTTTATTAAATCCGTTTCGTTTACGAAAAAATTAGGCTCGTTAATTTCGGACTTTGCTATTTCGGGCTTTTATAAGGGCGCAATTATTTCGGGATTTCGCGTAATAGTTTTTTATTTAAATAGTAATGCGTTAATCTCGATTTCTCCCGTGGGAGTTTTCGGCTCTGGTTTGGAAATAGGAATATCTGAACCACTTAATTATATGAACCGGTTAAACGAAAACCTTATGCCTCGCCGTCCGTTCCAAAGTTTATTTCTTTCCAAGAGGTCCCAAGCTACCGTTTAAACCCGAGTATACCAAGGCAGTTTCCAGCCAGGACCTTTATAACCACCACCCAAGACTCCTCAAAACCCATTGACGCAGAACCGAGTTCCCCGCAAGACCCTTCGATTTGGACGTATTGTCGACAAGTCGCACCTTGGCGAAGTGTCCGACGGGTCCGAAGAATCCTATGGGAGGGAGTCCAAAGGTGGGATTAGGGAGTCCTCCAGTGGCTCTTGGGGATCTTTAGGGCCTTGGGGTTTAAAGTTTAGATCAAACTCTTGGCTATTACGAAGGGGCGAATTAAGGTTTTCCGTATTTCCGATATTCGGAACAACGAAAGCATAAAAGTCCAAACTAAAAGAAAAAAGGAACAAATTAAAGCCTAACGCCTGGGCTCGGGCTTATTCTGGGTCCACAGTTCAAACGTTAAGATAATATTAAGGGTCTGGGTTTTGGGAATTTGCCGTAAGCCGTCCAGATTTGCGTATAAAATAAATATCCCAATATCCAGAATCGATAAAATTATAAAATGCAACCAGACGACTTTAAATCGAATCGTTAAAGCTTCTTATCTAGCGGACGTTGGGATTTCTGGTAATGTATTCGTATATTTAATAATATAGCTTACATTAGCCGTGGTTAATGTTAAGCGCTAATCGAATATTCTTTATAAAAAGGGTTTAAAAATGGAATGCGTTATAATTAAGGAATAAAAAGGTCTTACGATATTATAACATAACCGTAAAACAAATTTGGCAAACGCGGAAAAAAAAAATTCTAGGAAACGCAAAAAAGAACGGCAAATAAGATCTTAAGTATTTAAAAAGTCAGAATCTTTAATATAATGATAACCAGTAATATAACAAAATAATAATCGAATATTAAAGTATTCTCGGACGAAAACTTTCGTATAATGTATTTCGAGTAATCCAGTCTTTCGAGAATTTATAAAGCAAAGCAAAGAATTAACGAAAAGAAGTATAATATAGGTAAAAGGTATTTATACGATAATATAAACTCTTGGGTCCGCAGATCGACGAAAAAATGCTACCAGAATGATATAAGGCAAAAACGGTTAAATGAAATGAATAAAATAATGATAATTCTAACTGAAAAACTAAAGAAAACAAAGTTTCCAATGCATACTTATAAGATATATAAACCCTGTTAATTAAGGGCTAACTAAGAACTAAGGGCTTTAGAAAGCCCGTATTAATTATTTAGCGATATTATTACGAAAACGCAATACTTATCCGGTTTTAACCTTTTAGGCGTCGATAATTTCCTATAAGTTTAAGTTTAAAATATCGACTATTATAATTCGAACATTTATTAATTATAAGACATGTTATGAATAATTCAAAATAAGCCGCAAAAATAGGCGGTTATTCGATTTATTCGCGGCTTATGTATTAATGCTTATAGAAATCTTTATTTATTTAGACTTTTTAAAATCACGTATTACGTTAGTTCGTTTTTAGGCGTTATTTTTCGAACGGGCTATTATTGCATACGATTATTACGAGAGTACTTATAATAATAAAGTAATCGTTTTTAACGGTATAAAAAATACGCGTCGTCCGTTAGGAAAGGGAAAGGGCGTATTTTTAAGGGATTCGTTAAAAACGAAATCGGTAAGATTCTTCGATAATATTAACGGAAAGAAAGCGTAACGAAAGGCAATTAGGCCTGCCGCTTTTATATATAGCATAAAGGGGTTTAAATCTTTCCGAGTCTTTTACGTTTATAAGGTTTATTATGAATTGCTTAATTTATTAATGCATTAATCGGGCCCATTCTTAATATATAAACATGGATTACTAAAATACGTTTCGGGCGGTATCGAAAAATGAAAGATAAGTTATAAATACATCGCATTTAATTCGAATGCTTTGTTTCTTTTTTTACGGATTAATTTAATTACGGCGAAAATGAAATTTGCTAAAGGAACTTTTAATGTTCCTAAAGGGAAATAAATAAAAAGGTTTTCTTAAGTTTTATGCTCTTTAAAGGCACCGAACTTTATAGCCTTATCGTTTGGCCTTTTTAAAACGAAAGAAATAGCCTTTAAAATGTTATCGTAATTGCTATTAATTATTATAAATGGATTTATAAGAATAATAAGAACTGATTTCTTAAGATTTGTTTTTAGGGTTTGTTACGAATAAATTAAAGGCCGTTAAAAATAAACGATATTTAATATTTTCGAAAAAATTGCTTAATTTAAAAATAAAGATAAATAAAACTTATAATATAAAAGAAAGCTATATAACCACTTAATTAAGTGGTTAAACTGTTGGCACCTTAATTAAGTCTGCCCAGCCCAGCAATTGCTGCAGTAAATAACGACCTGGCTTATCGAAATACGTAGCTGCTAAGCCGCGTACATATAACGCAAACCGAACGGGCCTTTTCTGGTCCGACGATGATGATGATGTATTTTTACGTCCGGATGGACCTATTTACCTAACTACTTACCCCCGAAGGGGGTATATATAACTACGTACATAAGCCCGACACTGTATAGTGTATGGGACGGCTGGAGTATCTAGGGCCTTAAGGGTCCAGGACAGAGCGCGAGCAAGTTGGGGCTGACAGAAAGAGAAGGGGGGGGGGGGGGCTGGGGCTGGGGCGTCGGGGGCGGAATCGACGCATTGTTGGTGCCACATGGATGACTGGTGGCGGGAGGGGTTTTGGGTACCGTTGGCTGGGGGGGCTGCCAGTCGGCGGCGGAATTTACCGGACAGTGGGCGGTCCAGCGTAGGGTTCGGAAAAATAAAACGCGCATTTGTATTATATCGTATTATATCGTATTATATCGGCATAATTGCAAAAACGCGCATAACGGAATGGAACAACTTTATTCGGGCCCATTACTTTCCCATTTCGGTTAAAAATCGAAGGAAAAAATGGGCACAAATAAAGCAATTCGTAAAAATCACGATGATTTTATTAGATAAGCCGTTTTTATTACGAATTATGTATACTTGCTTTTCCTTATTCCAGCCCATTAAATAAAACTTCTGTAGCTATTTTATAAAAGATTTCCTATTCCATTTCGTTAATTTCGGCATTTGTTATATTATTTAACGATTTTAACGGTTTGAACTCGCGAATCCGTTTCAGCATTTTCGAATTCATGTAAATAAAAGCCAGCTTATCCGTTCTTTTTTGGTTCAGCCTATTTTTTCGGGCATTTTATATATAATTCGTGGCCCAAAAGGCCCGTTCAAAAGGAACGGAATTCGAGATTATATTTAATAATCGCGTTGCAAGATAGGCCAAATAACTTCCCGAAGTAGCTGCGATTCGCCAGAAATTCTTTATGTTATGGGAATTATCGTATATTCCGAGAACTTCGTTAAATAAGCCTTAATCCGATCGGAAGCAATAGAATTTATTTATTAAGCTGTTA
The DNA here is from genome assembly GCA_022225965.2 of Diatrype stigma. Lineage (NCBI taxonomy): Eukaryota > Fungi > Ascomycota > Sordariomycetes > Xylariales > Diatrypaceae > Diatrype > Diatrype stigma. Next base: position 4,561 of record JAKJXP020000144.1, on the reverse strand, counting down.
CGTAGGATTGCTTCGAATATATAATCCTTAATGAAATCGATGATTTTGCGTTGGATTTAAAGGGTAATAGGTACCCCAATATTTTTCGGATTTAATGCCTAAACGGTTTAGTTCGTTGTATTTACTTGTTTTTTAAACCGTTATTTATGGGCAGAATATATCGCGTTTTAATTTACGGACTGGAAGCAGGCGTTTTGGCTGTTGCGTAATATATTTCAAACGGCCCGAATATTTTTCCATTTAATGACGGAATATTTTAGGTGTAACTTATCGGATTTCGATGCTAATTGGGCTTTCGTAATAGGCTTGATTATTTCGAGAAAGGCTATAAGGTATTGCCAGAATAACGGATTATTAATAATTTAAATAACCTTTTTTAATTCCTTTTTGCTTTTTGGGTCGGTTGCGAGGTTTTCGATTACGTCTAGGCGGCTAAGGAATAATCCGAAAGCAATGCGGTTATCGAAGCAAGATTTGAGGTATCGTTATTGGGAATCCCATTAAATAATTATATTGGTTTATATCAAATTAATATATGGTTTAAAGTAAACAGAAGATACGTACGCCAATAATAAGGACTTGATTTTTCCTTCGCTTTCGGTTATCGAATCCCGAAGCCGGGAATATTAAAGATGCGACGAGCGGAATGCCCTTACAAGCTGTATAGCCAATGAATGGGTTTCCTTCCAAGGAATAATTTTCAATAGGTCTTTAATTAGAAATTAAAGGGAATAGGAATCGCAGAATATACAAATAATGTGCTTTAATTCCGGATATTGTTATATTTAACAATAAACGGCTTTTATCGTTTTATATATATCCGTATTAATAGCGTTAATAAGGTATAGCTTTCCGTTAATAATCTCGTTAAATAGCGGAAATAATAAAAGTATATGGTTATTTGCAGTTAATTGTTAGGTATTAACGTCGATGGTTCTTTAATATAAGAAAGGCCCGATAAGAAGTTATACAGAAACGTTTAAAACGCGGCGTTTCGCGAAATCGGCCGAACCGTTAAAGATAATATTAATGAATTTCGACGACGAAATGAATTAAATGATTTCAATTTTATATTTAATATATACTTTATTTAATAATTCGCAGGTTAAGGCCTTGCTGTTAAGTAGCTTCCAATTAAACTAAAGGCTTTTAAATAGGTTATTCGTCTTTTCGTTTTCGTATTCGGTAAATGGCTTATTGTTGCAATATATAGTTCGGGCGGTACAAAAGCGAAATGTCCGTATTTAAAGCTTGTTTAGCTTATGGAAATACTTATCGATGGAAAGGTCGGGTCGGTTTGGTATTCGGGTAAGGGGGTTATCGGTTTGTTTTTTAAAGTCGAGATATTTCCCGTATTCCCTTTCGAAATGTAACTTCATTTTCGTCGTCCCGAATTAGGAAGCGTATCCTTTCCCGTAATGCTTATAGATAATACGTTTTTGTTTATAGGACCCCTAGGGGGCTTTTTCGAATTATTCGAAGGTTTTAAGGTCGGAGGTCTTGCTTATTGTAATGAAATCGATATATAGTAATAAAGGGTTTAAAAAAATAATAATGATAAGTTATAATGGCTTTAATAGTAATAAAAACGGCAAAGAAGGATTATATTATTAGGTAATGTTGTTATTATGTTATGCAAATTTTATTATGCCGGTATTATATGGGGTTTAGTATGGGGATAATGGGTATATCGGGAATATCCTGCATAATCCCGGCATAATGGTTAAAAATGCGTATTTATCAGAACCCTAGTCCAGCGAATGGTTGCAAGGGGGGGACGTCGAATGGAAGGAGGGGCGTTAGGTCTGCGGAAGGGCAGGGGACGTCGATAATCGGTGCCAGCGGCTTGGCGGAAGTCGGAAGTCGGTGGCGGATGGCAGAAATTGCCGGATTTGTTGCCATTGCTGGCGGCGTCGGGCCACAGGGCCCGCTCGGTTTGCGTCGCATGCACGCGGCTTAATAGCCGAGTGCTTCGACAGCTAGTCGTCGCCCACCACAGAGCAAGCTGGGCGGGGCAGACTTAGCTAAGGTGCGGACAGTTTAACCACTTGTCCAGGTGGATTTTCTGGTCCGACGCCGCCAGCAATGGCAACAAATCCGGCAACTTCTGCCATCCGCTATCGACTTCCGACTTTCGCCAAGCCGTTGGCACCGATTACCGACGTCCCCTATCCCTCCGCAGACCTAACGCCCCTCCTTTCATTCGACGTCCCCCCTTATAACCATCCGCCGAGCCGCCTATTACTCGACGACCCCGCCGTCGACTGGCAGCCCCCCCAGGCAACGGTACCCAAAACCCCACCCGCCACCAGTCATTTATGTGGCAACAACAATGCGTCGATTCCGCCCCCGACGCCCCAAGTACCAGCCCCCCTTTTCTTCTCTTTCTGTTAGTCCCAATTTGCTCGTGCTTTGTCTTAAGGCTTGCCCCTTAAATATTCCAGCCGTCCCATATACTATACAATATCGGACCTATATAATTAGCTAGCCTAAGTAAATAAGTCCATCCGGACGTAAAAATATATCATTATTATTAATAGGCTACGGCCTTTCGCTGCGCTATAAGGAGCCTTTTTTTTTATAAAAAAAAACCCCGAAAGGTTTTATACGTATGTATTAATAAGGGGTTTAAAAACTTTTTAAACATTATCTGGTTATAAACCCATAAATAAGGTCATTAATGCGAAAGATATAACGCAAATTAACGTTTAATTAATAACCCTTTATCGCTTTAAAAAGCATATTCCTAACGCTTTAATATAGGAATAAATCGTAGCCTTTATTTAATCGGTTAAAAAGTTTCGAATTTTCGGCTTTAAGTAATTTAAATTGTTTATAATTTGTCCGTTTAGCCGGTTTATTACGCGGGATATAAATCGCAGGTGTACCGCATGCCATATGCCTGTATGTATATAGGTAGGCAGTCGGCGTAAGAATAAGAATAAGAATAATAATAATAATAAATTCTTTATAAGAACCTTAAGAATTATTTAATGCGAAACTTATTTCGGTTTTTACGATGGCAAAAACTATACGAACGAATTAAAATGTTAGCATTACGGCAAAACCAAAAGGTTATATCTTCTTATTAAAAATAATGGGATATATAAAGAAAAGATTAAAGGTTTTAATTATAAAGGCCCTTGTTTTTTTAATTTTTTGGCATGCCTTATTTGCCCTATTAGAAAAAAGAAAACTGAAATCCGATCCATTAAGGAATTACTAACAAGCATTCGCTAAATAGGCGAATAATAATATAACGTTATTTAAAGGGAAAAAAGAAAAGCAATAAGGGCCTAGCTATAGGCTTAGAATTAAGCCCTTTCGCCTTAATCTTTTTCCTTTCCTTTTTAACGAACATAAGACAAAATACAGCCTACGGAAAACGCGGTTATAAATTCTTTAATACTTGCGTTTAAGTTAAACGAAAAGAAAAGAAGCCTTTAAAAGCGCCGCCTTATTGCGAAATAATAAGAACGTTTTAATAATATGCTAATAACGTATAAATAATAAGTGGCCTTCGTTTAAGCTTAGCGGCGACGGATATAAAAACGGAATAAAAGAAAAAGCGAATCGCAATAATAACGGCAACGGCAGCGACGATAATGATGATAATAAACTTTTATATCCGAATAAACTTATTTAGTTATTTATTTAGTTATATATAGCCTATTCCCGAAAGGGATATATGGGAAGTTTCGTAAGATAATTAAATCTATATAGGTGCCGATACTGTATAATATATGAAACGGCTGGAATATTTAAGGCTATAAGGGCTTAAAATAAAGTACGAACGTATCGGGGTCTAATATAAAAAAGGGTTTTTATTTTCCCGGCAATTAGCTATTTCTTTTCGGAGCCTTATTAACGCCCATTATTTATTCTTTAAAGCGGAATTTGGAAATGTTGTTTTATTTTTCCGTTGTCGTTCCGTAAGGACGTATCTTTTCGATAAAGGCTGCGAAGTTTCGGTGGCCGTTATGGCCGAAACGTTCGTTCGTTTTTCGCCCAGGCCGAATTCCTAAGAATCGGAAGGCGCCCTAAAAGAGGACGTAAGAAACGACGTATAAGGGTTTCTTATTGGCGCCATAGCGGCAGCGATATCCGTCGATTGCGTCCGAATGGTTAAACCGTTTATGGTAGTTAATAAAGTCCCCGTGGCCCGAACGCTTTGCGAGAAAGCGGTATAGTATTGTTCGAATAAAGGAAAGCTTTTTAAGGGGCTTGCTTGTTTTAAATCCCTATCGTTGGTATAACGGGAGTATATTGCGAGACTATTAAATAAAAAAGACGAATAAACGTTTCTTTCGGTTAATGCGTTTAAGGTGAAATAATGATATGATGATATATTTTTACGTCCGGATGGACCTATTTACTTAGGCTAACTAATTATATAGGTCCGATATTGTATAGTATATGGGACGGCTGGAATATTTAAGGCCTTAAGGGCCTAGGATAGAGCGCGAGCAAGTTGGGGCTGACAGAAATTAAAAGGGGGGGGGGGGGGGGGGCTGGGGCTGGGGCGTCGGGGGCGGAATCGACGCATTATTGGTGCCACATG